>OZ018387.1:34943215-35026979 GCA_963969525.1 Ontholestes murinus
CTTTCTATTTATTATTAAAGTATACAAATAGGGATTTTATTTTTTTTTAATTACATCATCCATATGTGATCCTTGACTATTTTGACATTGCTGCAACCTGGAGCGGAAATTTTCAAGGGTTTCGTAAAATGTTGTGCATTTCTTCTCGAATATTTTAATAATTCCTCTAGGGACACTGGGTTGCTCTTGAAAACTTTAATTTTAAGGTATCCCCAAAGAAAGAAGTCCAGTGGGGATAAGTCCGGGCTACGAGGTGGCCAGTTAATGGCACCACTTTCGGATATCACTTTTTGTCCAAAAATTTCGCGAACCGCCCTTAATGAGTCGTTGGAAGTGTGGCATGTTGCCTCATCTTGCTGAAACCACGATCGTTGATTAAAACCATCGAAATCCTATAGCGCTGGTGAAAAAAAGTTCTGTAGCATGGCAATATATCGCTCTGTATTCACTGTAACAGCATTTCTTCGGCGATCTTCAAAAAATGATGGACCAATAATGCCTCTTGCTGACAAAGCTGCCCATACAGTAACCTTGGGTGAATGCAGAGGTTTTTGATGCTTCAATTTAGGATTAATGTCACTCCAATATCTGCAATTTTGCCTATTCACATGCCCATTTAGATGGAAGTGTGCCTCATCTGAGAAAAAAATGTTGTCCCTAACATTTCGTTTGCAAATTGGAGCCTGTGAGCGTGATCTTGAAGCTTTAATTCCTGTACCATTTGGATTTTGTAAGGATGTACATGTAAATCTTTGTGAATAATACGAATCAAAGATATTCTGGGCACACCTAAGGCGTTGACCGCTTCCGAGTAGAGAGTCCATGATTTTCACCAATAGACGCTCTTACACGCTCGACGTTTTCGGTATCTCTTGATGTACTAGGTCGGCCGTATCGTAGTTGTATCATTGTTGAACCTGTCTCCTTGAACTTCTGTACCCATTTTTGAATCAATTAAATCGATGGAGCTTATGTTGTAATGAGCGCTAAATTTTTGTTGCGCTAGAGTAAAAGAATCGTTGTTGCGGTAGTACTCGCGTACACAGAACGCACGTTGTTTATCGCTGAATGCGCCATGGTACTGAATTCCCATTGGCCGCTCCGTAAATTCTTAGAAATAATGCTTACGTTAAAAATAAACATAAAGTAATATTTGAAGAAATTACAAAAAATAAATTGTTTCTTTTAAAAAAAAGTTATCTGTTATTTTATTCAAAAAATGTTTATTTTTGCATGTTCCTGCTCTGCTCCTTTGTGTGCACCACCTCTGTTGATTCATTCCAGCTTTATTGCCCGCAAATGAAAGTTTCACGTTCAATCAAGTTGAAAGCGATGTTATATATAGAATCATAGTTGGTATAAAAAGCAAAGCTACTGGTCAAGACAACTTAAATATAGATATTATCCAACTTACTTGTCCTATGTTACTATCGTACATCTCACATATTGTGAATTACGCCATATACACAAATGATTTCCCAACTAATTTGGAAAAGCTATTATTGTGTATCTTCCAAAAATCACAAGACCTGAAGAATTCAAATATCTAACACTAATTAGTTCATTGTCAACATTATCCAAAATTTTAGAAAAAGTTATAGAAATGCAACCCAGGCAATTTATTTTGAACAAATCAGAGGTCTTGTCAATATTTCAATGGATTTTACAATAACACCGTTGGCAAACAAAGCGCGAAATTTAGGATTGATCATTGATAACACCTTTTGATATAATTGACAAATAAACAATTTCATTAGAAAAAAAGCATTAGTAATACTGATTTATCCACATAGAAGCTACATCTCCCTAGTAACTAAACCTACGCTTGTAACTCGCTTGTTCTCTCACATTTTTCATATTGTAGCGAAATATATAGTCCATCCATTACACAGAATAAATATCGTCGTGTAAAGAGAGTTCAAAATAGTTATCTTGCCTTAATATTTGTTGTACGCAAATATGACGGAATTAGTCATAAATTACTGAAAATACATTAACATGAATAACAGGCGACAATTAAAGTTCCTTGTCTTGTGTCATAAAATCATCTTACTGAAGCAACCAATATATCTCTACAAAAAAGTAAAATTTAGAACAGATGTGCACACTTTAAATCTAAAAAATAAGGGACTAATCAGCCCACCAATTCACAAAACCGCAAGATTTGAAATATCATTTAGTTACCAAATTTATAAACTGTATAATCCTTAACTGTCTAAAAGCTGCAGGGATTTGAGCATCCCAAATTTTAAAGGTTATGTCTATAAACTCTTACTCGATTCTCAAAGATAAAAACCATTTATTGATTGTTTACTCCTTATAATGATGACTTTAGTTCGATATTGCGTGTTCTCTTCTCAATTATACAGGGTCCTGCAACAGTGCGTCAAGCTTTCCTAGCGCCTTTCTCGTAAGAGATAGAAAAAAATGTTTCGTATAAAAATTTATTGATTTAAAAATCTCTATGCCGTAAAATTATTTTCAAATATACAGGGTGTCCCAATTTTGCGGTATAACAAAAGCAAACATTTTTTAAATGGAAATGTTTCGTATAAAAATTTATTGATTTAAAAATCTCTATGCCGTAAAATTATTTTCAAATATACAGGGTGTCCCAATTTTGCGGTATAACAAAAGCAAACATTTTTTAAATGGAACACCCTGTATATTTTTTCATTTTCTAATTTGGATAATATTTTATAACTTGAACCTTTTTCTGGTTTTTAATTTCGATATGGCATTTCCGAGTTATTGACGTTTTTCTGAAAAAAATGTAAAAAGCGGAGGTTCACAAAAAACATTATTCTGATATTCTATTTAAAATTTAAGAATTTTTCTTTTTCCTACGGTTGGTCATAAGTACTGTTTATGTACCAGTGTTAAAAATTTTCACTTTGGAGGAACCCTGCCTTTGAATCAGACACGCCATTTTCTAAAATTTCAAAATGTCGTAACTCTTTTTTTAAATGGAATCATATATTTTTTTAAATTTTATATTATTCTGCATCTAATTTCCTACAAAAAATATTAAGCATACCCTATACCTAAAAGTGATATTTTTAAAGATATAAAATAATGTATATTTCAAACGGTCCTTGAATACGAATTTGTTTTTGAATAGATAGCCATGACTGAAAATATGCATCTGTCAATTAAACAATTAGTTTGACATGTAAATCTCTCTGATATTTGCTGCAAAGTGATTCTCTCCATTTCGCGGTATAAGTAGACAGCAAATTATCATCATGGATTTCAAAAAGGGCGTACGGAGGAGAAATGTTCTAGGAACTTACTCAATAGATTTATTGAAATGGGAAGTGTGAATTACAAAAAAAGAGAAAGAAGAAAGATTATTATCAACGAGGAAAACCAACTTTCAGTGCTATTAGCAGCAACTGAGCATCCCAACGTAAACCAAAAAGACATTGGTGAAGGAACTGGCATAAGCGAGAAGTCAGTACAAAGCATTCTGAAGAAAAATCGATATCATGCATACCATATTCAGCTACATCAAGAACTGAGTAATACTGATTTCCGCATGTTATGAGACAAGTTGATCATCAGCATCGACGGTCTTTGAATGTCTGGGGCGGAATTTTTGGAAACCATATACTAGGTCCACATTTCTTCGAGGGCCATCTCAATAGGCCTATGTATTTGCACTTCCTAAATTGAATTACCTGGAACGTTAGCTAATATACCCTAACTAACAAGAAACAGGGTATGGTTTTAACAAGACGGAGCACCTGTCCAATTTTCGCAAGACGTGAGGGCATTTGATTTTTCCCAGCCAGTGGATTGGTAGGAATGGACCCACCAAATGGCCTGCTAGATTGTTTTTTAAGGAACCACCAACAGCACCAATGAATGCATCAACGAATTGTGGAAAGGTCTTTTCAGCGGCGAATTAATTTGTGCCTAAATGAAAATTGAAGACATTTTGAACATTTACTGTAGTAAATAATTTTGTTATCTTTCCCGGCTTTGGAATAAAATAATGAATCGTATTATCTGTTTCTGTTTATCTCACATTGATACTTACTTGCATTTTGCTAGTTATTTTGCCTCAGCATTTAGACATATTATTATTTGCTAAGTTTGGCATTTCTTTCTAATCTAATCGAATAATAAGAAAAATAATTGCTTTCGCCCATCTGGGTAGCGCTGAGCATAAATTCTTTAGGCTTGCAAACAATTAATTCCACCTTCTCCAGTAGCATATATCACATCAATTAATTCTTCTCAAAAATTGCATTGTTATAATCGTAACGTACAATGCAACCGTACATACCAAACTTATTGTTTAATTGACAGATGCATTTTTTTCAGTCATAGCTATCTATTCAAAAACAAATTCGTATTCAAGAACCGTTTGGAATATAAATCCTTTTATATCTTGAAAAATATCAATTTTAGGTATAGGGTATGCTTAATATTTTTTATAGGAAATTAGATGCAGAATAATATAAAATTTAAAAAAATATATGATTCCATTTAAAAAACAAGAGTTACGACAATTTGAAATTTTAGAAAATGGCGTGTCTGATACAAAGGCAGGGTTCCTCAAAAGTGAACATTTTTAACACTGGTACCTAAACAGTACTTATGACCAACCATAGGAAAAAGAAAATTTCTTAAATTTTAAATACAACATCAGAATAATTTTTTTTGTGAACCTCCGCTTTTTACATTTTTTTCAGAAAAACGTCAATAACTCGGAAATGCCATATCGAAATTAAAAACCAAAAAAAGGTTCAAGTTACAAAATATTATCCAAATTAGAAAATGAAAGAATATACAGGGTGTTCCATTTAAAAAAATGTTTGCTTTTGTTATACCGCAAAATTGGGACACCCTGTATATTTGAAAATAATTTTACGGCATAGAGATTTTTAAATCAATAAATTTTTATACGAAACATTTTTTTCTATCTCTTACGAGAAAGGCGCTAGGAAAGCCTGACGCACTGTTGCAGGACCCTGTATATAGGGAAAGTAAAAAACGGAGTTTGCAGCAAGGTTAAAAGAGCTGGCATACAGAGCGAATCCAGATCATACAACGTATAGAGATAAATTTCTTAGCGATGTATTTTTCCGTTTTAAACTAGGATTGAAATCGAAGTTGCAGCAGGTTCTTGAGAAACTCGAGAACCTAATTAAACGTTTCTATACGATGGAGACCATCTTCAACGACCAATTGAGTAACGAGGTATTTATTGCAGAAGCCAAGAACTCCGAAGGAAGCAATTACGTGGAACCCAATTCATCGGAACTTGGAAAAAAAATTCAGGTGAGAATACATAGAAGTAGGATACGAGGATAAACGAGATTCATTCAAGTTAAGTCGGAAGCAAGGAAGGAGAGAGCGTCAAATTAAGGATGGCCAAGGCCGAAAAAGATGAAGTCAGTCAGGAAAGAGTAAGCCAAGGAAAAAGGCCGCCGAAAAAGGAACAAGGGTGGAATAGAGAAACAGAAGAAGAGTTAATGTCGAGTTTAATAAGCGAGCCAAGTATAAGGATCATAAGTCAGTGCGAGAAGGCCGGCAGGATAAATCATCTTGTAATCGAATCTAATAGAGATGTACCAGCGGGCGTACTGGTAGTAAGAGTATATTGGCAGGTAGACAAGGAAGTTCCAATCAGGTTGATTAATACGACGAGACAAAAGGTTAAAGTGAGGAGTTTTACTCGCACGCAAACGGATATGAAGCGACTGAGAACGCAGGAAAGCGACGGATAATATCAGAACAAGGGAACAGGATCGGAGTGCATAATTTAATAGGAAGGCGAAAACACATAACTACGCATTAGGTGACAAGGTATATTAGGGCGACTTGAAATGTTTCCGGAATCGGCAAGAGATGTCACACAGTGGTTGAAGTGGATTCATTGGTCGACAAGGACAACCCTTTTTATAGCAACTGTCAAAATTTCAGACGTCTACTGTCAATAGTTGTTGTTTTTATACAGTAAGTCAGGTGGTTTCGCAGAAAGTGATAGCAGAGACAACAGGCATCTAAGAATATCGCTTTGGAGATATGATACACAAAATTTTGGGAATGAAAAAGCTTTCGGCGCGATGGGTACCGCGTTTGGTCACACCGGAGCAAAAACAAAAACGGGTGACCGTTTCGGAGGAGTGTCTGGCCAGGATTCAACGCAATCCAAGGGATTTCTTCATGCGTTTCATAACCGTAGATGAAATTTTGATCCACCGGAAACCAAGGAACAGTTGAAGCAGTGGACTTTTCCAGGTAAAGTAGTTCCCAAGAAAGCAAAGACCGTACCATCGACCGGAAAGGTCAAGGCGACCATTTTTTGGGATTCCCAAGATATGATCCTCATCGGCTATCTGCAGAAGCACGATCACGGGGCAATACTACAGCGATTTATTAACCCGATTCGATGTAGTATTGAAGGAGAAACGGCCTCGTTTGCTCGGTTTTTCACCACGATAATGCACCAGCTCATTCATCCGACATTATCGTGTGCAAATTAAATGAGTTGCGCTACGAATTAGTCTCTCATCTTCCATATTCACCGAACCTAGCCTCCAGCGACTTTTTCCTATTCTCATACCGCCGAGGTCATCGCCGCTACAGATAGTTATTTTGCAGACCTCGAAACATCCTACTTTTCTTGAAGAGACTGGAGCAGCGTTTGAAAAAGAGTATTGATCTTCGAGGAGACTACATCGAAAAATAAAAATAAAAAACCACATCAATACCGTATTTTTCTTGTCGATTCCGGAAACATTTTAGGGCGCCCTGTGAGGATCAAACCTCCGTCATTGAAGCAGCTCGCACACAAATTTCAGCCGAAGTAGATAAGACCTTGGTGGATTATAAAGATTAATGGACCTGTAAATTATATGTATGGTATAGTGAAAGATATCTACACTAGAAAGACGCAAGCGGTACATGTCAACCGAGTTAAACCTTGTTATATGCGAATGGAAGACGGATCTGACGTAGGAGAGCCAAGAAGAGGAAATATCGATCTTCCAAGGAGGACAAAGGAAGTGCCGGACTTCCATGAGTCGTGGAAGGTCTAGTCGACAATGAGATATATTACAGCGAAGGAGAATATACTTGAAGCTGGATCCAATAATAATAGTTATGAGAGCGCTGAAGAAGTGACTGAGCGTAGAAGAGTAGAATCAGTGGAATCTGATAAGGAACAGAGCACAAGCGAATAAACGACAAACGATAGTAGTGATTCGTTAAGAGAAGAATCCTATTCAAGTGAAACTATAGATGGGCCAGTTGAGGAACGTGATATGCTCAAAGAACAAAGCCGAGTGCGCCGTGGGTTTTTATCTCCAAGTGGCGACAATGTGTATTTTGATTTTTTCGAGGAAATCGAGGAGACACCTCAAGATTGTAAATTAGTGGCGTTTCGGATAACCCAAACGACAAAAGAATTATTAATCGAAAATGAAAGCGGAAATCAAAGTTTCCATTGCAAAGACAACAGGGAAGTATTAACGTCGACACAATGCTAAATTTCGTCAGAAAGTGAAAACGAGAAAGAAACCCAGGAAAGCGAAAGCACACCAGGACCTAGTGGATCAATTTCATCTTTAAGTACTTATATACTATTTTCTAAAGACTATATTTATATAATTTAATGTGTATAATTTAATTCTGTCTGGATTTTAGCAATTCATCCTTGTGAAGACATAATGAATGTTTTTTTCTCCAGTGTTTTCTAAGTTAGCGTTATCAATACCATCTGAACTTTTGTCATTACAGGAATCAATACAAATTAAATCTATTCCGCAATCGTGTTTCGCTTCCTCCATCAAATAATGTATGCACTCTGCGTAAACGTTAAACAGGATGCGTGATAGCACTTTTTTCACTTAAAATGGACTAGAAATTGCATTTCTAGTTCTGATTCTAATTCAAATTCTAATTTAATCTTATAATTCTTAAAACGGTTTTTTTTAGACTTTTTACTCATTTCAAATATTTCAAAATTTTCAGTTATTAAGAAATTTAATAATTTTACTAACTTTTTAAGTGTTTTAAAATTCTTTTTTATTAATAATACTTGTATTTAGCTATCAACCATGATATTTGTGTATTTGTTTGGGTTTAATGAGCCAGTCACCCATCCAATTGCAGACCCGTACCAACGATGCTTCATTTTCACTATCGCTAGATTGATTAGCTTGACTGAAAACAATTTTTCATCAGTTTTATAAAAAATTTTGGCACATTTAATGATTTAAGTCATTTTCAAAAGATAATTTAAAATATATTTATTAATGGCTCTAAATTTTCAGCAATATAACAGAAAATTCTAAGCAAGTTTTCAATATTTTCAGTCTTTATCATCTTCAAAATTTAAAAAAATAGAGTTTTTTAACATGCTAAAAACATTTCATAAATTGAAAATATATTTCGTACTAACAATAGTTTTAAATATTTGTAAAGATTGCACAAAAATAAAAAGGTAAGAATATGGAGTTATCAAATATTTTCAATATATTAACGATTTCGATGTTTTTAAATAAATTCTAATTTTTAGACAACGAAGATTTTAAAGCTACAAAACATTTCATCTATTCAGAAGGGACATAAATGGAGCTAAGAGTAAGAATCGTGAAATTCTTGACGAAAGGTGAAGGACAGTTATCACAAGAGTGTGAATCCGAAGGAGACGAGGGATCTTTGAAAGAATCCGAAGAAGACATGGAAGAAGTCAAAAGGGAGGAGAGATTGCACCAGCAGCCCAGATGTGTGACAGCATTCGAAAATGGAACCTGAGGTTTGACGGAACAGAATCGAACGGGTCGACGAACTTGCAACGTGTTATGGTTATGCACCGGATAGCCTGATGGTCGTTCTACCAGAACTGTTAAAAGGAAAGGTACTGTTATGGTACAGAAACAACCTTTTTGGAATTCCTAAGACGAGTTCGTGAAAGATTTTCGGAGAACATATCTGCCACTACGATTCCAGTTTCGGATAGAGGAGGAGATCCGGAAAAGGAGTCAGGGCTACCAGGAGAAGGTGTTCGAGTACGTCACTGCCATACAGACTTTAACGAGGCGTCAGGCCTCAGACTAGCTCAAACGGATATACAAAAATCTTCAACCCGAATACAAATTATATATTCGTAGGAATGACTTTGAAACTTTACCTGAGTTAGGGGAAATGGCTGAGGAATATGAAACAGTGCGTGAATAATCATTCCAGAGACAGCCTTCTTTTCTCGGGGAAAACTTTTAAGAAAACCCAAATCAGCAGCTTTGGTCACAGAATCCACTTAATACGGTAAATGCAGCCACTAACAGTCCTCCATATAATTCGGTACTATCAAACGGCTCCATAGGGAAGACGAACACCAGTGGAAATACGTTTTAGAGAGGAAACGTGTGCTGGACAACAGTGTTTGGAGTAACAAGACATTTTCGGAAAAATTGCAATTGTAAACCAAAATTATTTTGTTCTTTTTGTGGGAAAGAGGGAATCCTGACCCATAATTGTTCATGCTGTAACCAGGCCATAACCTCAAAACTATTAGCTGACATCCGAATATCAGTAAAGGAGAACGAGGCGCCTTTGAGCATTACGATATTCGGGGCGACCGAAAGCTACTGCAGCGGTGATGTTTGCCGACACCTGGAGAAGCATCACTACAAACTCTGCAAAAAAATTCAGAGAAGGGTAAAACTTGCTGATGGACGGGAGGTAGACGCAAAAGGAGAAGTAATTTTCCCATTTTTCATCCACGGAAGCAAATTCATAGTAATATGGAGTGTGTTTCAGCTTTATCGGCAGACGCAGTAATTGGTATACATTTTTTGGTTAAACTCAAAACCAAGATCAACATATCGTGCCGAGAAATAAATAATCATCAAACAATATCTGGCGACCATCTGTGCATGCGTTATCCACACTTGCGGGCACACAAGAATTGACTGAAAATCAGAAAATTAAGTTGAAGTCTTTTCTGCAGTAAGCTTTGCATACCACCGGAAAATCTAGCAAGATAAAAAGTCCAGTTGAATATCGTATTAAATTAAAACCAGATATCGACCCTGTGAAACAAAAATATAATACAAGAAACCCGGTTATACAGGACATTATTAACTCCAACTGCTGCATAAGCTGCGTGGAGCAACATACCTCAGCAAAATAGACTTAAATGATGAATATTGGCAGGTCCCATTAGCATCCGAAAGTCGGCCAATAACTGCATTCACTACACCAAGACAAGGATTATATATATTTCGAGCGATGCAGTTTGGATTGCATACTGCGTTTCAGAGGTACTTTGACTCCATTATTGGCCTAGGATGTGATAATTACGCTTTATGCCAGTTGGACCGTATAATTGTTTTCAGTCCTACGTTCGAAGAACATTTACAGCATTAAAAATTGATTCTCGACAAATTAACCGACCGAGGACTGAAAATAAACACCGAACAATACACGTTTGCATAGCAAGAGCTAAAATATCTGGGACATGTTGTAAACTCTAAAGGAATACATACCGATCTTGATAAAGTTCAAGCCATAACTGAGATGCAGGTCCCCAAGAATGTGTAGGCGTTAAGAAGATTCCTAGGAATGGCACCGAAAATTCATTTCAGATTTTTCCAAAATAATACATTTCATTTTTCGAGAAAACTGGAGATCCAGAAATCAGACCACGAGTGGTAACATCTCGCAGAAGCGACAATCTAAGTACAGGACAGCTTCTCCTATAGTGATTTTAGGGATGGAAAAAATAATTCACAACTATAATGACTAAAAGCAAGATTTTAACAAATTTAATTTCTCTAAATTACAACACTAACAGAACAGTAAGTTAATTGTATATCAAAGGCATAATCGTTATGGAACTATTTTATGTTGCGTTACTGAAATCAAAATCGCTATCATTAGAAACCTTATTGGTATCCTGTTTTCCGCTTTCGGTATCAGTTTCGAGCAAGTCTAAGACATTTTGTTTCTTCTCGTCTTGGTTCTCATTAAAGGTTATCTGACTGGAAGGGTCCGTGGTTTCTTGAGGCGTTTCTGAATAATTCTCTGGGTAATACGAGATCAATTGACCATTTTCATCATATTGTAGCAACTGACCATTCTCATCATATTGTTGATTGGTATTATCGTATTGCATTTCTTGCGGTTGATCATATCCATAAGGCTGATTGTTTGCGTCATATTGGACGGGTTGGTTGTTTTCATCGTATTGTATCGGTTGATTTTGATCGTAAGCTATAGGTTGATTGTTTTGATCATATTGTATTGGTTGGTTGTTTGCGTCATACTGGATGGGTTGGTTGTTTTCATCATATTGTATCGGTTGATTTGGATCGTAAGTGATAGGTTGGTTATTTTGATCGTATTGTATTGGTTGATTATTTGCATCATACTGTATAGGTTGATTGTTTTCATCATATTGTATAGGTTGACCATGTTCATCGTACTGCACTGGTTGATTGTTTTGATCATACTGAATTTCACCAGAATTTAGATCGTATGTTATCGGCTGCCCATTCTCATCGTATTGTATTGGTAAACCATTTTCATCATATTGTATCGGTTGTCCATTTGCATCGTACTGCAAATCGTATTGAATTGGTTGTCCATTTTCATCATAACCGGTTTGATCGTATTTTATAATTTGTCCGTTTTCATCATATTGAATTGGTTGCCCATTAGCATCATATTGCAAATGGTTTTCATCGTATGTAATTTCTGAATTTTCGACAGGTTGATTAACTTCCGCAGAATCTATTTGATGGTCATTAACTTGTTCTACTGGATTTAAAATAGGTTGCTCTTTCAAAACTAGTTCTTCGGAAATATCTTTACCCTCGTTTTGTGGTGAATTTGAAATATTAACAGGCATTTCACTATTTATATCATTAACCACTTCTTGTTGAGATGTTTTAGTTACCTCCACAGTTTCAGGTGTTTCTGTTTCTTGTTTATTTTCTTCATTAGGTGGTTTAATTTCAACATTATTTAATTCAGAAGGCTTTTTAATTTCAACATTATCAGTTGGATTGCTTTGTAATTGTTTAGTTTCTTCATGTTTTTCAACTTTTTGCACTTCGTTATCATCTTGTCCTATGGTTTGATTGCTTACAGGGATATCCTCCAAAGATAATCCTATCTTATTTCCCTCATTACTTTTTACCGATGTGGAAGTTATTGGTGTTACAGATGCAATTTCAGGAACATTGGATTTATTATCAATACTTTCATCATTATGCAACTGAGCTGTTAATTTATTAACTTTATCATCAATTTCTGCTTTATGTATTTCTTTAGTTTTCTCTTTTTGTTCTTGTATTTTATTAGAACTATTAGTTTTGCTTTCATCATGTACTTGAGTTTTTGGTTTATTATCAACAGGACTACTATCATGGGGTTTTTCATGGACTTTTTCCACACGCTCTTGTCTTTGATTCAATGTTTTGGTTTCGATTTGATGTAATGTTTCCACATCTTCACCATTTTGTTTGGCAATCTCATTACTAGTTTGTGCTTGAGTAATATTTTCTATTTCATTTGTAATTTCACTTTTATTTTGTTCAATTGGTTTATCTTTGATGTGATCCTCACCGAAACTAACGTTCTTTTTCAAAACCTGATCAACTCCATTACTAGGTTTATAAGCATACACATCTGCGGTACTGTCTGTATCAGAGTTCGATTTATTGTCATAGGAAGGTGTGGGAAATACGCTGGCCCTTCTCCTTCGATTAATGGAATTCATTATCTCATCAGCGATTGTTGAAGCCTTTTGCGGTTGGTAGATATCATCTTCACTATTATTTCCTAAAACTTGGGAATCTGGAAGCTTATCGTATTTCTTGAAATAGTCTCTAGTGTGTGGAATGTCATCATATTGTTTTAAATAATCACCACCATAACTCGTCATATTTTTAGAGTTATCTTGCCTAAAAGTTGATGTTGATGGATAATCAGATAGTGTATCTCTAGGATAATTGATGTTGTTGTGAAAACCGCCATCACGCATTCCCTTTATTGGTTGATTAGATCCGGACATTGATGTATATGCAAAGTCATCATTTTTGTTTTGATTAAGTCCCATATTACTACTTAGTTTTTGATTGTAATCAAACATTAAATCATCATCACCTACTTTGCTTGTATTATGTCCAAATTGTGCTTCTTTACCATTAGATCGCCAATCAATGTTAACTCTGTTTTGATTGTACCCAACATTATTACTATTAGGTCTTTCAAACATCGATCCATCAAAGCTTGATTGATTATGTCCAACATATGAATTATCACTATTACAGCCTCTTGTTTGATTAAACCCATAATTATTACTCGTTGTAATAGGTTCAAAACCACCATTCCTATCGGTGTAAGCAACATCACCTCGACTTTCAACTTTTTCTTGATCCTTGACAGCTCGGTAATTATTGTTTCGATTTTTAGCGCCGATTCTGCCCAGGTAACTGTGATACTGCCGGCGCAGGAACTGTATCCGCTGAGTTTTCGCTTCTAACATAGAAGCCCTGCTTTCCACTCGTTCTAGGAGGCGAAGAATCCTCTCGTTCCTCTCCTGCCTCTTCCTATTTTCTTCCAGAAACTGCTTGTACTGCGAGCGGAGTTTTCTATAGTAAGATTGCTCCCTGAAAATAATATTATTGTAATTTGTAAATACGTGCTAAAGCTAAATTTAATAATATTTCAAAAATTAATATGACACATTAAATAAATTCAATCATTATTGTGAAGATTGTAATTTAAAAACTCTGGATAATTAAATATATATTTGTTAATTCTTGAGATCTTAATTGGAATTAAATCGGAAATAGTTTTGAAAAATTTTAGGTAGTGCAAAGTGAATATTTTAAAAAGCTATAAACTTTTAAATTTCTTTAAAACCTTAAATTAAATTGTTTAATAAATTAAATCAAATAAAACCGTTCATATTTAAAACATTTAAATATAAAAAATAAACATGTTAGGAATTTTGAAAAACCCTTAAGTATTACGGCAATGTATAAGTGTATCCAAAAAAAAATATTTAAAAGTTTGCAATTTCTAGTCTAGTGTCTAATAATCTTAAACCATTTAAAACTTTAGCATCTTTTAATTCTTGGGAAATTTGGAGAAAGGCAAAAATAAAAAATAAATGATGAAATAATTGGAAAATACCTATGAAATATTGAAGATAAATTCTTGATTATTTTTAAAAAGGTTTTTTATTAATGCTGGTATTGAAAAGAAATATTTATAATCACTCTTATTTTAATTATTATTTTATTTTTAAGTTTAATGTTTAATTGTAATATTATACAACATCGTAGAGGCGTTTTTAAACTTAATATTTCAGTTGAATTAACGTGAGCTTTAATAATTATGATAGTTTTTTATTATTTACAATATATCAAATATTTTCTATTCCAATTTGTTTATTTTGTTTATTATGTTTTGAAATTCCTATTTGACGACATCTTTCGTAAAGTGTTAGAACTATTGCTAGTGCAACTAGTTGAATTAAAACAATAGCAGTATATAACAACCATAGAATAAAATAATAATAAAATTAAATTCTTCGTTCTATTATGTTTACTACAATCAAAGAAAATGTTTATCCAATAATAAGAAACTTTTTGCGAATCGATAAAACAGGTATCTATAATTATCACTTCATATATTAAACTTGCTCAACATAAATATTCTAATATTTAATTATTGAATAAGTACGTAGAATTTTAAAGCATAATTAATGATATTATTATTAGTTCAATTTAAGATACACAACTTTTGCACTGCACGAAAGTAGAGGCGTAGGAGTGTATTTTTATTCTAAGAGATGGCGCAAAGTAATACGAAAATAAATAAAGGAATATATTTTACCAATAATTATTATATTAAAAATATAATCAAATATAATTCACGTGATATTGCATTTTTATATTGTTTTTATCTTTATTATCAGTGAAAATTTTTATGAGATTAAAAGACTTCCATAATGTTATCAATAATAAATATTTAAAGACATCTTGAACAAATCATGTTTCATAGGATTAAATTTTAAGAATAGTTTTTGTACATGTGCCACACAAGTAAAATCTGTATAACTTATATCAATTCAAATAAAGTAATGATTAGAATTAAGTTTTTGCTATTGAACTTGATATTTACCTATACAATTTTAAAATAGACAGTACATAAATATCTAGTTTCGATACAATTTAGCTGGTCATTATCAAACTAGAAGTAATAAAATTTAAAGTACTTCTAGTTTATTAATGATCAACCAAATTGTTCAAATCTATAGTCACAAAGAAAGAATAAAATATGTGATATAAATAAAGTTTATTTGTAATTATAAAGGTATCTTGTGGATGTTTGTGCAATTAGCTCATTTCACAAAACAAGCAGTGACGTATTGTTTAGTAATTCCATAACGAAGTCTTTAGAAAGGAATCAGGGTGGTAATTATGGCGGTTTGCGGTTTAAACATCACGCAAACCGACTGCACGAACACTGCAGTAACGTTAATCAATTTTGTTGTGGCAAGGAAGACGGAAAATTTAATTTAATAATAATTTCTAGGACAGAAAGACCTATGATCGATAATTAGCAAATTATTAACATTGTATAAATTGACCATACAAATAAATAAATAGTTGTATAACCATCTGAATACAGATTTTCAAGTAATTTACGTAATTAAGTAAGTGAATATGAAACTTTTCACAAATTTACAATATAAGTATTATTAAAACTACAGAACGGTGATTTGTAATGTAATAAGACTTTGAATTATTATGAATAATATTCCTAGCGCCTTTCTCGAGAGAGATAGAAAAAAATGTTCCGTATAAAAAAATATAGGTTTAAAAATCTCTATGCCGTAAAATTATTTTCAAATATACAGGGTGTCCCAATTTTGTTGTATAACAAAAGCAAACAAAAATCGTATCGACTAGTTCGTCTTTTTCGAAATACATGATGATAATTTGCTGTCTACTTTTATCACGAAACGGAGAGAATCACTTTGCAGCAAATATCAAAAAAATTTACTCGTCAAACTAATTGTTTAATTGACAGATGCATTTTTTTCAGTCATGGCTATCTATTCAAAAACAAATTAGTATTCAAGAACCGTTTGAAATACAAATTCTTTAATATCTTGAAAAATATCACTTTTAGTGTATGCTTAATATTTTTTGTAGGAAATTAGATGCAGAATAATATAAAATTTAAAAAATGTATATGATTCCATTTTTAAAAAAAGAGTTACGACAATTTGAAATTTTAGAAAATGGCGTGTCTGATACCAAGACATGATACCTTAAAAGTGAAAATTTTCAACACTGGAACATAAGCAGTACTTATGCCTAAATATAGAAAAAAATTCTTACATTTCAAATAGAACATCAGAATATTTTTTTTGTGAACCTCCGCTTTTTACATTTTTTTCTGAAAAATATCAATAACTCGTAAATGCCATATCGAAATTAAAAATCAAAAACAGATTCAAGTTATAAAATATTGACCAAATGAGAAAATGAAAAAATATTCCGGGTGTTCCATTATAAAAAATGTTTGCTTTTGTTATACTGCAAAATTGGGACACCCTGTATATTTTAAAACCAATAAATCAATTAATGAGACGAGCTGGATGTTTCAAAATTTATGTATACTAGGTATACTATAAAAATGGTAATATGGCTAAAAAACAACTTTCCCTTGACTGATTAAAAACTACACATTTTGTGTTTGGATTTAATGGGTAATAAATTCCATCTACCCTCCCTAGTTCTATATTTATATTCTCACTGCTGAGTTTTAGTTCTCACAAAAACAGAGTTTATGTAGATAATATTAATAATTTTATAGGCAATATTGCAGCGTGTGTTTCATTGAACGTATAGCGTTGGTGGCCACTATCCTACCCTTTTCAAATTATAAACGGTTTATCTAAAATGAAGAATGTCTAAAAAAGGTATATTTATAAGCTTAATCTAGTATCTGCTTGTAATTAAAATCGTATATAGCAAAATACTCTTGTATATTCTGTAGCTTGGAGGGTGAAATAGATGCCACCCACCTACCCTACATATATAATATTATTTTCATCACTGTAACTGTTTTAGTTTCAGAAAAAAAGAATACACCTACCCACCCAACATATACAGGGTGTCCCGTTAATGCGGGGAAATGGCTGGACCATAGATTCCTGAGGTCAAAATATGACGATTTAACGCAACTTATCTATATCCAAAAATTTACGGTTAAGCCGGAATTTGGCTTCAAAGTTTTAAATTTTTTTATTTCTTTTGTTTATAACAATTGAACGCTTTATTTGATTTGAATGAAATTTATTTTTAATAACTACCATAATATAATACATCATTTCAGTTATTATGACTATTATTGGTTAACAAGAAGTATAAGAAACAGTAGTACCACCACTTAAAAACTAAAATAGTTTTTTATTGGTGGATCTAATAAAAACTAAAAAAATACTACTCGAAAAAAAATTTCATTTAAAAACTTTTTCATCTCTTAATAATATTTCATATCTTTTACGGTTTTCCCACAAAAAAATAAAATATATATTTTTTATCTAGTAAAAACAAAATCTAGTTTTTCATCGAATCGAAAATAAATGTTTTTCGTGGACGGCTTTGTTTAAAAAATGTAAATTATGTATAATAATAATTATTTAGTGTCTTTTAACAATTAATTTTTAACTTTATTATAATTCATAAATATTCATATTTGGAACAAACAGATATCTTGTTTGTATTAGGATTTTGCAAAGAAAATTGTTTGAAAAGTGTTAGATGTCGTTTTGATTTATTTTATTAATTGATATTATTTAATTTTTATTCAATTGAGTAAGTTTATTTACTTATTAATGAGTGCATAATGAGTATACTATATTCATATTTTATTTTTTTGAGCAAAAACCGTACAAGATATCAAAAACTAGTAACAGTCAAAAAAGTTTATAAATCTAATGCCCTTTCAAGTAGATTTTTTTGGATATAATTGGATGCACCAATAAAAAAATATTTTAGTTTTTAAGTGGTGGTACTACTGTTTTTTATACTTTCTGTCAATCACTAATAGCCACAATAACTGAAATGATGTATTATATTATGGTACTTATTACTAATAAATTTCATTCAAATCAAATAAAGCGTTCAATTTTTATAAACAAAAGAAATAAAAAATTTTGAAACTTTGAAGCCAAATTCCGGCTTAACCTTAAATTTTTGGATATAGATAAGTTACGTTAAATCGTCATATTTTGACCCCAGGAATCTATGGTCCAGCCATTTCCCCACATTAACGGGACACCCTGTATAATCTAATTTTCACCACTGTAGCTCTTTCGGTTTCCTAAAACAAAATAAAATTTATGTAGGTGTGGTTAATTATTATATAAGCACTGTTGTAGCCTAATTCTCATTGTATATGTAGGGTAGCCACTATTAAACTCTACATTTTTAATTTATCAGCGACAATTTATTTATTTACAATATCATTTTATTGTCCTTTGAAATGATCATCATTTTATTTTAATACAACTGTTATAATGTGTAGAATAAATACCTAAGTTTAAAATTTAGTTTAATAAGTTGTTCAGTTTTCAATTATCTAAAACTTTTATCTGAAATATGTTGTAAATTTCTTTGAGTTTTTAAAGGAAAACTCGGCAAAAAAAGCCTCAAGTAAACAGCTACTTTCGGTACAGGAATTTTATGCAAAATATTCTCAAATATTCCAGTAGATAAAAAAGCTAAAGTTTAATGTTTCTATTAAAAATCTTTAGCGATTCTTAGGTGCTGTATCTATGGACAAGAACATATATTTGAAAAAAAACTGTCTTTAGTAAACACACACATCCCGTGCATGAATTTTTCAGATATTCTGATAAATAATAAAGGCCCAAGTTCAAGATCTTTAACGATTCTTGAGATACAGCTCAAACAGAGACACATTTCTTTAACACTAGAAGTACCGACAGGTCAAAATGACCGGTTATATATATCTGCTTTCATATCGTGTGCAAAAATTGATACACTCATATATATATATATATATATACATTCCATAAAAAGTTAGAATGTTTGCCTGTTTAAAAACTCCACGGCAGCTTTCATTTATTTTTAAATTGTAAAGTAATTTTACAGCTTTTTTTCTGGAAAATGAAAAAACCTTTAATGTAATCAGCGTGCTGTTTAAATGATAAATTGTCATACAACACTATGCCTAAACATTTAACTCTATCTACAAATTTATAAGCAATATTATTGAAATTAATTGATTCGGGTGTTTGTTTAGATTAATTTGATTTAAATAAAACAACATTCGTTTTCGATTCATTTAGTACTAAATTATTTTGGTTAAACCATTTATTTAGTTGCGATAAGAGAGTATTTCCCATGTTGTTTAAATCAAGGAAGCTTTCGTATTTTTAAATTTATTATTTAATTTTCTACAACGAACTAAAGGATTTTAATACATTTTAAGAAAATTTTGTTTAGATGTAGTAAATATATCAGAAATTTTTCGAATAGATCGTAAAATATATTAGTTTCCTTGTGGTGGTCTATACACACAAATTATTAAAGGGTGGGCAATCTCTTGTAATCGTTTTGAACTACCACTTTCTTTTTATTGTCATGATATTTGACATCTGATGTATGACCGTTTTCGTACACCCGAGAATATTGCTGCTGTAGCCCGTAGTGTGCAAGCCAACCCGAGAACATCGACTCGTCAACGCTATCAGTAATTGAACATTAGACGCACTACCATGAAGCGTACTTTGCATAAAGACATCGTTTTATTCGCCTATAAGGTCCAAATAACACAGCAGTTGAAGAGAGTTGACCATCCACTTCTATGCAACTTCGCTAATTGGGCCTTAGAGCAGCTGGAAGCCGATGGTGAATTTTGGCGAAAAATTATCTTTTCCGATAAAGCTCATTTTCACCTCGGGGGCTATTTAAACAAGCAAAACTGCAAGATTTGGACATTGGAAAACGTTGAGCAGCCAATGTATCCCGAACGAGTGACATGATAGCAAACCTTTTTTGGGAGCAAATTGCTGGTTTGGATGTGAGCAACATCTGGTTTCAACAAGATGGGGCGACATGCCACACTAGCAACTTGTTGCGGTCAAAGTTCGCAAATCGTGTAATCAGCCGTCGTGGAGATGTGAATTGGCCAGAAAGGAGCTGCGATTTGACGCCCATTGACTTAAATCTCTGGGGTGCCGTTAAAGAACGTTGTTACACCAACGATCCAGCAACGATTGGCGATCTTAAAGTCAATATCCAAAATGCCATTGCTGAAATAGAGCCGCAGATATTGGAAAATGATCTGAAAAATTGGGTCGAGAGAAAGACTATTGTAAGGGCAGTCGTAGCTGACATTTGACTGATGTCATATTTGATGTATAAACGGATACTCTTGGCTACAAAATAACTGCAAGATCATGAAATTCCATCTAGCCGTTTGTGTTTTATTAAGATTTTAAAAAGATTCCTTGCGATGGCCCACCCTTTATAACACTATCGTTTTTTACACTTAATTGCACTCCTGCACATTCTAGTTGCCTAGATTCCATTAAACTGTTCATAACTAACGCTGTAGATGGCACATTTTCTTCAATGAAAACTTCTACACCTCCATGTTCTTTAAAACTTTTTCAGTAGCCTGCAGTTAACTTAAAGTTTGGTATATTAAGTATTTCAATCTGTTATTGAGTGAGCCAATGTTCTGATATACATATAACATCACAATTTAGATCTTCAATTAACGATGGAAGGATGTCGTTAAACATTGTATATTTTGATGTAGGATTAAAAATTCCTTATTAGATGGATCTAACTTGTGATTGGTATTGATGATTGTCGTGAAAATTTAAAATTCGCTTGGATTTAAAGAAAAAGCGATTCACAAATATATTTTTAGGCCAAAATTTCTTTTGAATCATTATTTGTTCACACACTGATTTTAAAAGATAATTATTCTGCTTCAAATTTTGGTTTAACTTTTCAATTATGAAAGGAACATTTCCTGCTGTTTCTAAGTGAGATTTAATTTGCTCACAACTCACGTCTTCAAGATATCTCGAGACAAATATCCACTTAAATGTTTCTGCAACTGGAAGATTTACGTCAGTGCTCAGTCCTTTAAATTTAAAAGAATTTGATTTTCTATTTTTGTTTACTTTAGTCCATTCATTTTTCTTTCCAATAGTTATTATGTTTAAGGTAGCGCTAATAACCTGGAAATAAATGCGAATCGGGGATTTCTGTTTAAACCAAAAAAATGTCTTAAAAAAGTGTCTCAGTAATGTAAAGGTTTAATAGCGGACGCGTTAAGTGTTATCGAGGTATAGAGGAAATTTAAAATTGCCAAATTTTGATTGATTCAAAATATCTTAACATTGAAAAAAGGAGAATTTGAAATGGGATTTATTATGAGCACTGATTTCTGCAAAACATTCCCCATTTAACCGTTGCTCTATCTCTTCTAATAACAGAGATATCAATGATGAAAATCGAAATTGGGACACATTGTATAGTGATATAGACCCTTCAAAAGCCGTTCAGCATTTTTCAATATATCGCATGTGGATTTCATTAAACATAAATTTGATTCTATATGAAACTTTTTAATCTAATATTCATGTAGCAATAAAAAAACGTTGTGCATAAATTTATTAATAATTTAAAATATTTTAAACCTTACCTTAATCTATAGTCTGTATTTTAAGAAGAGAGACAAATAGAGTAATCCTCAATTACAATGGCCACATTTTCTTAACAATAAATTTAGCGGCAATTTTAAAATTGACGGTTTTTGTACGCTCGTACTAGGAGTCGAATCAATTTCCACAAGTTATTAGAATAATTAGTTTTGAAAAAAACATAATAGAAGAACACATATATCACTAGAGTATTCTGAAATTAAATATATCAATAAACTGAAAAACAGCTGTTTAAAAAAATGTCGGCGTTATAATTAATAATTTTGTACTGGGTGAACATGACCTGCAAAGAACCAATTACAGGCAGTTATTTTAGCGGTTCTTTTTGAATTTTGTCTCTCTTATTAAAAAACAGACTATCCAATATGAGCGTTGATTAAAATATTAAACTATGAATACTAAAGTGTGAAATTGTAAATGTATAAACGTAATAAATAACTATTTACCTTTTAACTATAGTGTTCAGCAATAAGAAAATTGTTATAAACTAATTAATTAAAAAATGTATGTACATTGGGTTGCCTAACTCGATAACTTTTACTATAATCATTGATTGAAATATTGGAATATATTACTTCATTTAACACTTTAATGTATTTTTGCATATACAGGAAATTAAATCCAAATTATAAGACAACATAAATAATAATACGTATACAGTATGAATACAAATAAAAAACTATATATTGACTATTAAGCATAGTCAAGTAGTGAAAGAATTGGACCTTTACATTATAAAAAAATATCACAATTTGGCGCCATAAAATTAAAATCTCTACAAATGATGTTCAATATATAATTGGTTAAGATCAATATTAAATCAAATTTGTCCTTTAATGTATTTTTATGTTGGTAATACTTTCCTTTTATTAAGAACTAGTTTAGCTGTGCTTTGAATAGTTTAATATCGGTGATGTTTTTCAAATGCTTGGGCAACTATTTCAGAACTTTAATAAATGTTATGAATTAAAGTAAGATGAACGCCTGCTACCCATGAAAAATATAAGATACTGCTAGCATTTGCCATTGGGATTCATTGAAATTCAATTAGTAGTATATCGAGTGACACGATTATTTACACAGGCACACAGAAACTATGTGATCGATGTCTTACATTTAATTTTTTAGCCTCGTAATACATATTTTCATATACACCTATACTCCTAACCTTGTCAGGATCACACTTAATAAGCTTAGTCTAATTAATACAATTACTGCTACTAATACCGGCTAATAAATATCAATACCTATCTTACAACATAATTTTTGTACTTTTCGGTACTTGCAATAGTTATAATTAAGCATTTTAGTAAAAACATTTTAAAACTATCTTTTACTCCTATATTTTTTAAAATCTCTGTTATAGTTTCGACCACAATCTGGTAATTATTAAAATTAAAAGTATAATTGCATTGAATAAGCTAAACATGATTTATAAACTATCAAAATAAATAAATATAAAAAAATTAATACTCACTCTTCTCTAGTCACCTGCATCATTTCGTTGAACTTCATTTCCAGCACCAAACGTTCCTCCTCGCTGTAAATAACAACAAATACAGCAAGCACATTAAATTGCCAGCAGGACTTCGATACAAACAAACCCGAAGTTGGAGCACTCACCTCTTTCGCAATTTCTCCTGGAGTTCAATGAATTTTTGGTAGTATTCCTCCGTGCCCTGGCGAAACGTCATTGTCTTTCTGTCATCCAGGGCAAATTTCTATTTTGAAACAAATCGCTCGGCACACGAACGCGTCCGCGTTTTAATTAAGCCGATTGACTCTATAATACGGAACACCTGCATGCGTTCACCCCGCATGTAAATTACAATTACACACCCCTTGATTGATAGTGGGGGTTAAACAAATAATCCTGCGTTGAAGGTAATCATATATTGTTACGATATTTTCTTGTATGTTAAAAAGATTAATTAGTTTCAACTAATTAATCTTTTTATATGATATGTCAAATACATTTAATAAATTATTATTGAGACTGGCCCAACCAGATAAGATTAAGTACTTATACAATTAGTTGTGATTGATTTTTATTAATACTGAGTTTATCCAGACTTGTAAAGTACTCTCATGTGTATCTCATCTTAAGACAAGAAAGATTTCTTAAGTACTCCCATCTATCTATCTGTATACTGATTGATTAAATTTTTATCATAAACCAATAAGAAAACAGTTTGAACGATAGTGAATTATCAGTTTTCTTCTGTTTAATCCTGCAAACTTTTTCTCACAAACTATATATTAAGTCAATGCTTTAATAGTTCTTTTAGGAAGTTTTTAATTAAATTTTTAATCTTTTTCTTAAAATGATATACCTTTTTTCTTCTCTTAAGTAGGCACTAAAGTCAATGCTTACATAATTTTAATTAAGATTTTAATTTAATTGTTTCTTGTCATTTTGTTTTCTTTTAAATAATTGAGGTTTGTGATATATTAAATCATATTGGTTATACACTCTTTCTTTTCTTAAGTAGTCATCACTAACAATACATTAAGTCAACTATTTAATAGTTTTACTAGATAGTTTTAAATTAAATTGCTTCTTTCTCCAAATAATAGAGGTTTTATGATGTATTATTCATGTCATATTTCTTCTCTTAGATAGTCATCACCAACGATACAATAAGTGAAATATTTATCCACAATGGTTTTAATAATCCTTGTCTATTTTACTATGTTTACTTTTATATAGAAATCTTCTCATCTATCATCATTATTTTCCGATTTATGATCTCATCAAATCATAATTAAGAATCGATTGCAACTTAAATCTGTTTACTCTGTTATTATCTTTTCTTTAAGCTTACTTAGCATTTTAGTTGAGAATGTGTAGAAATGTTTGTATTAATTTGATCTTATACTTATGTGTCTCTCTCAAATAAATTTTCGCTTAATATCTTAAAACAGAATTAACAGAAACGTTTTATTACCTTGATCTTCTTAGTTTTCTCTTATAATTTTCAATACTCTTGCTTAATATCCTAGCACAGAATCGTCAGAAACATTTTTATTATTTTAATTGATTATTTTCTCATATCTTTTCTAATAACTTCTTACTTAATATCCATAATTCTTAGAAATTTGTTTTATTGATTAATTCATCTTCTTTTCATGGTTTTAGCAGTTAATTCACACTTGCAAAATCTGAAGGAATATTTTTATTACTTTAATTTTATTGCACTTCTAGAATTCTTGCATCTTTGGGTATCTACCCTCATTGATCTGCCCAACTATATCACTATTTTTACACTTTTGAATATAACAGTTAACTGATACTATCTTTCTTAATCTTCTTATTATATTCAGATTTTGTTTTCCATTTTATAAACTTTAACATTAATTATTGCATATGAATTTATCTTCTCTTTTCACTTAGTAAGCGATGCCATTTATTTTATTCCTCCTTTCTTATTCAGATAAATTTTATCATTTTGTACACTTCAACATTAAACATCACACAGGAATCCCTCTTCTGTTTTCACTTTAATACTACTGTACGTTGGATAGATAAATTATCGTACTTTACACTTTAACTGGTAACTGGTAACTGGTGTGGTCTTTTCGCTGCACAAAAAATAACGCAAATGAGCGTCTTGAAAATGCCATGTTGACATGATGATCGGGTTGGAGGGGTAAGTATATATAGTGGCAAGGACGCACGCGATTCCTCGTACCAGGACAACAAGGGATCCAATCTTGACCTTACGAAACGCAGTATCATTCAGTTAGTTAACTATAAATAGGGAAGGTTTTTTAACAACGCGGGATTTTACAGAGCTTTTTATGCTCGTAGCTCTTATACATTATAGGCATGCGATGTGCAATGACGTGTGCTTTACCTTATGACTTTATAACACGCGCAGTATATTTTGCAATTAATCAAAAATAAGTACAATATTTTATGAACCAAATGACAAATTGAGTTAAAGTATATTTTAAAACCAGTAAACAAAATTAAACGAAAACATAAAAAGAATTTTTATTTCGTGAATAATAGGTGTACAAAAGAAAATTCCAAATTATTTTAAGGATTTAAGTATTTAAATTGAAATCAATTGATTTCCCATACTTTTGCGTTTTTATACTGTTGGCTTATAGTAATTAAAAACACAGTTGGTATGCCGGTAAACCTAACATAACCTCCAGAAGTATTCTTTTTCTTCTTTTTGCGTATTTAAAATGGCCTTGACAACCTCTCGACCATACACAGAAAATTTATTTAAATATGTGTTAAGCTCTGCAGCTGTATATTCAGGCGTAACTAGAGGGTTAATAAAAAAAGAACATATAAGACAAACAGAAGTTATTAAGAAATTAGAGTTTGATGTTTAGTTCTTGAAAGAGGGAGTACAAAAGGAGTTAAGCATTTGTAGAAGGGAGACCTCAAACAGAGGAGTGATGGATAGGGATGAATGGTGTCCAATAGAGATAAGAGATAGATATAAGTTATAACAACTGGGATAGTAGTTTGGGCAAGAGAAGAAAATATGGTTAAGATCAAAAAATTCTCCGCAAGAACAGTTTAGAGAGCCAATTTGATCTATTTTATAAAGATGAGATGAGGGCGAGTTATGGGCTAGTTTAATTCTGACTAGGGATGTAATAAACCTTCTTCCAAGGGTCTTTCGATTAAAAAACCAGAGGCGTTGGTTGAATAAGAAAGTATTTAGTGTGTTTTCCGAAAACAGTCCATAAGGACTGCCATTTCAAGCGAGTCTTGGTGAGCAGAATTATATTCAGAGAGGGGAAGCTGTTGGGCATACTTAGCAGATTGGTTAGCAATTTCATAACCTTCAATATCTATGTGTCTAGGTATCCAGCAGAAGATAATGGAAAAGTTGGAAAGACGGAAGTAAATGAATAAAATTTCTATTGAAAATATAGAGCGGTGTTGGTTTATACCCGTAGATTGAATTGACTCATAATACTAGACACTCCTTGGTGGCTGTTAGTTCACCATTTAGAATTGAGGAGGAGGATTGGATTTTAAAGGAAGTTATTAGAAGATGTTGAATGTATACAGCACAGGAAGAGTGGGGGTGGTTATTGCATTTGGAACCATCCGTAAAACACCGTGTAAAATTTGGCCATTTATCAGAAGTTAACGAGAGAAAGAAAGTATTGATGGTGAGAGAAGAGGTTCTAGAGAGGCCTAGGTCGTAGGTAGCATTTATGGGTTAAAAATGAGAGAAATAAGAAAAAGTATAACAGGGAAGCATAAGAGACTTTAGAAAATTTAAAGAAGAAGTAATAGAAAAGCATTAAACTTAAGAAAATAGTAGTTCGTTTTTTGCAGTAAGCGCGGAATATAAATTATTGAGGGATTTAATGATTGGAGAGTTGTTAAAGGCCAGATGTAAATATTCACTAGACAGGAAGAAGGAACGTAGGGGTATTGGGGGTATGCAGCATTCAATTTCTAATGCTTTAGAATGGGAGGATTTCTTAGCTCCAAGTACTACACGGAGGCTTGAGGTTTGAAGTCGTTCTAGTTTTTGTGACAGTTGCTTGGAAATTGGAGAAATAACCATTAGATCATACTCTATTTGTAATCTGATAATAGGTTTATAGAACATAAGAAGGGTCACAGGGTCGAATCCCCCCCCCCCCCCCTTGTTGGAGGACAAGGTCCGGAGAATATTCAATGTTTTAAACACATTAACCTCGAGGTATTCAATGTGGGGTCTCCATGATGGGGTGGAATCAAAATGTAGGCCTAGGTATTTTATGACTCGGAGTTTAGGAATAGGCAAATTTCGAAAATAAGTGATAATTTGGAGGGTGTTTTTTGTGAATTGATTTCTGAGGAAGAGAGATAACCCGTTTTGTCTCACCATTTGCTTTAATTAAAGATTTATTTAATGTTACAAATTCACATCCTGGATGTATATTTATTCAGCACCAGCTGAGAGATTTAATTTATCAGCTATCCCGAGGCTAGTTGTCTGCTGACCCATTTTCGTAATAACCTGAAGGCTTGACCTAATTGCTGCATCGGGATATAAACTGGGACGGGTGATGAATATCGCCCAATATATACATGTTAAAATTTAATGATTGATAAAATACACATTTAAATTATTTCATACTTATAGCCAATCAGAAAGTTCGAATAAGGAATCATTGATCCGGTTGTATAATGATTGGATATTGTTTCCGGAACAATACAGGACAACATCGTCTGCATACTGAAGTATTGAGCAATAAAAGGTTTTCTAAAGGAAGAGTGTAATAAAAGTACAATAAAGAACCAAGGATGGAGCCTTAAGGAAAACTAATAAAAGAAGTTCGGGGATTGGTAAAGCATGTATCTTATTTAAAATGATTGATGACTGACCAGATTATTTTATTTATATTACTTGGGAGACCAATTGAAATGAGTTTCTCTATTAGGATTGAGGCTATAGCAGAATCAAAGGCAGAAGAGATATTAAGGAAAAGAGCTACGGTGAAATGGTTATTCATGAAAGATGTCTGGACATCAGAGGTGAGTTTTACAATATTATCCATTGCACATTTGCCTTTTCTAAATCCAAATTCCATAGCAGGATATATGTTATACGATTTTTTCGGCCCCACAATCAAGCCTAGTCTTTATAAGGTGTTCGAAAACTTTTCTAATGCATGAGGAGAGGGCAATTGGGCGATAACTAAAAGGGGAGGAAGGGTATTTTCCATGTTTTAAGATCAGGCAGATTATTTTCTCATTCCAAGGTTCTGGAGGATACTTTAACATGGAATATGAAATTCTATTTTTGCTTGGAGAAAAATCCTTAAGATGGAGTAAGGTTGCATTGCGTTCTGCCAGTGTAAAGTTAGAAGAGAGTTCAGATGGCGGTGTTTCTGGATAATTTAGGAGAGGGCTAGGTTCAACAAAGGGGGGAGTGAGGTTACAAAAGAAATTATCTAGAGCGTCTGAATTTGGTTGAGTGGAGGCTAGAGGGACTTCCTGTAAGTTCGAATGGTCTTCAATACTGAAAATGTAGAGGTGGTGCGTGAGATGGATTCACAATAGGCTTGAAAAGAGGCTATTTCCTCTGATTAAGCAACTTTTTTGAATGGACAATAGTTCTCTTAGCTTCTTTGTCGAAATATAATTGGTAATTTAGAAGGTGTTTATTTGTGAATATGATATTTTGGGATTTTTGAGGGGAGAGAGATAACCCGTTTTGGTAGAGCCAATCAGAAAGTTCAAGTAAGGATTGATTCGGTTGTATAATGATTGGATATTGTCTCCGGAACAATATAGGACAACATCGTCTGCATACCGAAGTATTGATCAATAAAAGGTTTTCTAAAGGAAGGGTGTAAAAAATGTACAATAAAGGACTAAGGATAGAGCCTTAAAGTAGACCAATAGAAGAAGTTCGGGGATTAGTAAAGCACGTATCTTATTTAAAATGAAGAACTTTGTGATTGATGAGTGACCAGATTATTTGATTTATATTTCTTGGGAGACCAATTGAAATGAATTTCTCTATTAGGATTGAGAGTATGACAGAATTAAAGGCATAAGAGATGTCAAGAAACATAGCTACGGCTGAATGGTTATTCAGGAAAGATATCTGGATGTCAGAGGGTGAGTTTTACAATATAATCCATTGAACTTTTGCTTTTTCTAACTCAAATTTGCATAGCAGGATATATACGATTTTTTTTGCCCACCAATCGAGCCTAGTCGTTATAAGGTGTTCGATACCCGGACTCCCACACATTCTGCCAGTGTAAAGTTAGAAGACAGTTCAGATGGGGGTGTTATCTAGAGCGTCTGAATTTCGTTGAGTGGAGGCTAGTCAGTATGGTCTTCCGTACTGATGATATAGGGATGGTGCGTAAGATGGATTCACAATAGGTTTGAAAAGAGGTTTTGTTCCTCTGATTAAGCACCTTTTTTGAATGGGCAATAGCTCTCTTAGCTTCAATAAAACTTTCGGAAGTCCTAAGCTGAAAATATTTCTCAATTGCTTTTTTTACGCGAAGCTTTTGCTTCAGTGCAGAGGGAATGGCAGGGACGGGTATATGGATGATAATAGGGTATCCAGCGATAAGCCGTGCATTGAAGTACATCAATGAAGGAGAAATAGGAATTATCATCTGATAGGTAGGAATCATCATCTGAGGAATCAAGATCTTGAGAAGTAGTACCAGTTAAACAATTTCAATAAGCTCAGTTTACCTGAGAAGGGAAGATGCTTTATCACGGAATATGAAATACTATTTTTGCATGGAGAAGTAAGTTTGCATTGAGTTCTGCCAGTGTAAAGTTAGAAGAGAGTTTAGATGGGGGTGTTTCTGGATAATTAAGAAGAGGGCTAGGTTCAACAAAAGAGGGAATGAGATTACAAAAGAAATTATCTAGGTCGTCTGAATTTAGTTGAGTGGAGGCTAAGGGAAAGAAGGACTTCCTGGAGGTTCTAATGGTCTTCAATACTGAAGATATAGGCGTGGTGCGTGAAATGGGTTCACAATAGGCTTGAAAAGAGGTTTTTCCCTCTGATTAAGCACCACTTTTGATGGGCAATAGCTTTCATAGCTTCGATAAAACTTTCGGAGGTCCCAAGGTGAAAATATTTCTTAATTGATTTTTTACGAGAAAATTTTGGTTCAGTACAGGAGGAAATTCACCAGGAGCAACGAGATGGACGGGTATATATGAGAATAGAGCATCCAGCGATCAGCAGTGCATTAAAGTATATCAATAAAGGATGAATAGAAGTAATAAGGAGGAATCTTGGAAGTATTCTGACCAGTATGCTTATAGAAAATTGCGACGGGGAATAGAATGTTGATAACGAGGGTTTGCAGGCCGGGGGTGGGTAATTTCAGTAATCACTAGAAAGTGATCACTGCCGAAGGAGTCTTGAAGGGTACAGGAAGCTAGAAGGGAAGCCAAAGATGAAGAAGAGAGAGACAGATCAATTATGCTAGGAGGTGAGTGAGGGGACACCAACCGTGTGGTTTGGTAATCGTTAAGGACAACTAGATTATTGGACTCTATTATCTGGTCAAGAATTATACCAGCTTGATTCTAATAAGAGCCATTAAGTTGGTTAAATGACAGTTAAAGTCACCTAGAAGACGAGGGAAGCAAAGAGATAGGAGGTAGTTCCAGGAGGAAAGAATTCAGAGAACAAAAGAGGGTATATATCCGGATATGAGAGTAAATATAGGGAATTGGATTGAGGTGAATTGAGATGGGCATGCTCGGAAAAGAAGAAAAGATTTACAATGGTTTCTGAAAAGGGAAAACCAGTGTTTATAAGTACTGCAACACCACCTTTTCCGTCAGGATGACTCTTTATAATAGTGTAAAAACCCTTAATTTTAATATAGCTGGACTCCTTGGTCCAAGTTTCAGATAAACAGATGATGTCGGGTTTATACAAATTTATTAAATCAATTAATTTTAATTTGTTTGAAAGCTACTAATGTTCCATTGTATTATCTTTAGGGCCATGGGCGAATGGATGAAATGAGATTAGTTGAGAGGAGCGGATTAGAAGAGTATCGAATGGGATTGTGTTTGAAATTGCCTGAACAAAGGATGAAGGATCAGCAACGTATAATTTTTATATGTGTTCCAAGAATAGTTGAGAATTACCCTAAAATGTCTCCAATAAACATGTGTTTTAACTTTAATTCTGCCCTACCTAGGAAGGCTGGAGAGTGAAGAATTAAAGTTAAAACACATGTCACAGTGTTTTAGTCTGATTACTTGGTCTATACCAAAGAAAGGTCTTTTCTTTGGAGAAGATTGTAGTATTTAAGAGAAGGAAGAACGAGAAAGAAATAAAAGAGATGGAAGAAGAGGAGAAGCAATAAAGTAAGGAAGTTACGAGGAACAATGTTAGAATCAGGCTGTGACTTGGATTTGGATAGTTGGTAGATATTGTTGCATTAATTGGAGGGAAGAGTGAGCTAGATTCTGAAAAGGATGAGTTGTATCGGGGTATATGTTCCTATTCTTCTTTGTCTAAGAAATTCTTTGCAAATACTATCCTTGGACAAGGTACCAATTTCTGTGGAGAAGTGAACTCCATAGCAATTAATGCAATTTGGGTGTTCTGGTTCACAGACTTTTACACCACGATCTTATGATTCACATTTTGCACACCTGGGTTTACTTTTACATATGTTTTTAGTACGACCATATCTCAAAAAATAATGACATTTTGTAACTAGAAATAAAAATATTTCGGGGAACTTATTAGTGCAAAAGAGCTTAATTAATGTAGGTAAGGACACGGTGCAGAGAGTGGTAACGACTGGGTGTGTGTTAATATATTCTGCTACATCATTGATAACTATTTTTCTTTTCTATCGTTTGACATTGATCGTTTAAAGGGATTACATTCATTTAAATTGTTTAGAATTTGTTCTTCAGAGAACGATGGTTCTACATCACATCATTACTTTAGCGGTTATGAATTGGGATGGAATGAAAGTCTTCAGGGAATGCTTATCGAAAAGTGGAGCATCTTACAATAATCTATTAACCTCCAGATAGTTATTGAATTGCGCACAGACTGTACTTCTGCCTCTACGCGAGGTGGTAACTTAATAACCTACTTGATACTATAGATTACCGACAACCATTTCATGAAGAGCGGGTGGGGGAAGGTCAGGGATTAATATATTTTTCACAGATAAACGGGTGATTTATCGAAGTCTGAACCCCCCAAACATGTGGCCATTATAAATTGCCTGATAAACACAAGTGAGGGGAGGGTATAGGTAAGGAAAAATAAGTATTTAGGTAAGAATGAAAATAGAATACGTAAAATAAACAGAAGAGAACTCACGTGAACCACTAAAGTAGGACGGATATGAAAAACACGACCTGTCTTAACAGCTGCTCAGCTAGGAATCCCAAAAGTCATTCATAAGGTCCATACCAGACACTGCATTCTTTACGAATTTCAAGAAGGAAAAAGTCCAGCAAGAGAGTGCGAATCGATTTGTTCCTTTCGATGCAAAGGTGTTAGATTATACCAAAAAGTGCGACAATGATTAGTTAGAGAAGATGCTTACTAAAAATCTCACACAAACGAAGAGAGAGCTCAAAGTAACCCAGCAATTGAAGCTTATACTTTGATTATGGTCATTATGGAAAAAAAGAAGTGTTACTCTTCACCTGATATTAATATCTGTTTCCATCAGAGTGTAGCGCTACATGCATCAACTTTATCTCTAAAATTCTTGACACTTTAGAGTTATTTACAAACTCATAGATTATAGATTTCGCTATAAACTGTTTTCGTTTAGAATTTTTATAGGTTTATAAATCTCTATCACTGTATTAGGTGTACAAATTAATAATCCAATTTTTTGAGCTGCATTTATTTTAAAAGAAAGTAATGTGTGGCTTGGCGTAGTCAGGCAACAACTTCACTGGACATTCTCCTGTGTATACCGCTTGCAATACAACATACAAAAGCACACCCTTCATGTCCCACCAAGTGCAGAAAAGAATCTTCTTTCCGTAGCCACCGTTTAGAATGGTTACCCACGATTTTCTGCGTTTCGAATTGTTATTGAGTATCCATTTCTCATCGGCCGTAAAAATTTTCCACTAGAAAAACTGACGCTATTTATTGGCAGAGGAAAACTTTTTGATTTTTGTTGGTTTTAAAAAGTTTATGCGGGCCCATTATCTTTCTTCCTAGATGTTTCCCTTCTTATATAGTGCTGGGAAATCAATTGCTGAGTTACTCCTAGTTGTTCTACAAGCTCTTTCTTTCTTTAGGCGTTCCTAAAAGTAATTTGGATTATTTATACTTAATATTTTATGATGTTATATTTCATTACACTTCTGTTCCTTTTTATAGCTTTCTGTAGAATTTCTTTATAACTTTAAAATTCTTTCCACGTTGTATTCCTCTATATATTTAGATATTCTTTTTTAACGTCCTAAAAATTCTTTATAGCTTTAATTTTTACAACGTTCAAGATCACAGTATTTCTAAAGTTTCTTTTTTAAAGCTTCTTTGGAAGTTTTGTGTTTCCTGGCCAACCATAACTATAGAATTCTCTTAATTAATACCAATTCTTCAATTTTTGTTTCCCTGTCACCAAGCAAAGCGCCGTTCAAAACAGGAAAATGGAGTATTACAGTGGATTTTTTTCTAGTGCAAACCTTAATGGTTTCTCTCGATTTCAATTCCTATTTTGTTCTATAATGTTAGAGAAAAAAGTTTATATATAATGTTAAATTCTTCTATAAATTCTTTGTAGGTTTACAGTTTTCTATATTTCAATTTTCAATTCAATGATTCTACAACCTCAATTCGGGCCTTGGCCTTCCTAAATTTATTCGTCCATTCTGTAGGGTCCATCACCACTCTTCGCCAATCCCTTGGTTTTAGGACTTCCTAGAATTCCAACGTTATTCTAAAATTCTCTGCAGTGTTAGAGTTCTCTATGTTCCTAAGATTTCTAATCAGTAATAGTACTATAGAAATGTAATCAGGAAAAATACTGATTATATACAGGGTTATTCACGCTATACGGCACGGAATATTGTGGCCAAAATACGTGACTTTCAAAAAGTTTCACTTTGGGGATATATGGGGGTCTATTAGGGCTACTTTTTAAAATTACTTTCATAATATACAGGGTGTCCCAAAAACCCTAAAAGTATCAAAGTTGTGTTTTTTTAATTAAACACCCTGTATTTTATTGCATTTTTGGATCCTTTGATCAAAATAAGTGTGTGTTTTAATAAGGTTTTTATTACTTAAACCTTAAGGTTTTTGAAATAATTTGAATTTTGTAAAAATTTAACCTAATTTTCATGTTTCAAATACTTAAAAAGTAATTAAGTTATGCATACCAAATTTACACTGAAATGTAACAATAGATCATAATTTATTTTTCAAGTATAATAAATTTGACATCTTATACCGGGTGTAAAAAAATTGGAATTAAACAAATGAGAACTTTAAATGGCTATAACTTCATTTATTTAAATGGAACGCTATATTTATTAATTTATCAGCAAATGCACGTTTTAATTACCTATCGAATGGTATTTATATCTTAAATGTTAAGTCGTCTCGTTTTTACAGAAAACGCCAAAATATTGTTTATTGCACCGTTTTAGTACATTTTAAGTAAAAATTTTAATGTATCTAGTTTTCCATCGTATTTAAAAACGTAAGATAATTAATTTAGTCTGTTACTTTAGTTTAAAAAGCCTGTCTTTTGTTATAGTTGTGTTATTTTGCGTTTTTGTGTTAGATTGTTAGTAATCGTTATTGTTTGAACATCGTTGTTGTATTTAATAGTAAAAAATGAAAATTTACACAGATTTTCTTATACTGGGGTTTTTATAACTGATACTTCCAATTTCTTTAAATTGGTTTGATAGTCTCTCAAAAAAGGCTGGCTTAGGGTGATTTCTTTCGGGAAACCTTTAAGTATAAACTCGACAAGCCAATAAACAATTTTGATGACATTCTCCAAGCATAAAGATAATGCCAATACCCCCTTCTTTTAAGTAAATCTTCATTTTTTTACCAAAAAATACAACAGCGATGTTCAAACAATAACGATTACTAACAATCTAACACAAAAATGCAAAATAAGACAACTATAACAAAAGACAGGCTTTTTATACTAAAGTGGCATACTAAATTAATTATCTGACGTTTTTAAATACCATAGAAAACTAGATACATTAACATTTTTACTTAAAAAGTACTAGAATGGTGCAATAAACAATATTTTGGCGTTTTCTGTAAAAACGAGAAGACATAACATCTAAAATATAAATACCATTCGATAGGTAATTAAAACGTGCATTTGCTGATAAATTAATAAATATAGCGTTCCATTTAAATAAATGAAGTTATAGCCATTTAAAGTTCTCATTTGTTTAATTCCAATTTTTTTACACCCGGTATAAGATGTCAAATTTATTATACTTGGAAAATAAAATATGATCTATTGTTACATTTCAGTGTAAATTTGGTATGCATAACTTAATTACTTTTTAAGAATTTGAAACATGTAAATTAGGTTAAATTTTTACAAAATTCAAATTATTTCAAAAACCTTAAGGTTTAAGTAATAAAAACCTTATTAAAACACACACTTATTTTGATCGAAGGATCCAAAAATGCAATAAAATACAGGGTGTTTCATTAAAAAAAACACAACTTTGATACTTTTAGGGTTTTTGGGACACCCTGTATATTATGAAAGTAATTTTAGAAAGTAGACCTAATAGATCCCCATATATCCCCAAAGTGAAACTTTTTGAAAGTCACGTATTTTGGCCACAATATTCCGTGCCGTATAGCGTGAATAACCCTGTATAATAATTTTACCGAATTTATAGATGTCAAAATTACTAATAATATTTCTCAGTTATAAAGTTCCTGCAATCTATTATTTTTTTATTTTTAGTTTTCTCTACCTATAGTGATTTTGCATATTTAAACATATTTGAATGTAGATGCCAGATTACCCTCAATCTTTACCTAGTAATCAGATTTCTTGATTTTGGTGCTATATTTTTTTAATTGTGTAAATTTGTTAGGAGTTTAGAAGTTTAATAACACTACGCATTTCCAGAAAAGTTATAATAGAGTAATTATAAAAATACGATTAGAGTTCTTTATAATTTTACTGAATTTAAAAATTAAACTTTATATTTTTAATTTCCTAATTCTAAAAAATTCTTCAAAATTAAATTGTTTCTTATAGTTCTAGAATATCTAATGATATGAAAATTGTTCGCTATCGTAGAGTTACGAAAGCATCTGACCTCTTTCTTTAGAAACAAACGAAAAAACAAAAAATAGTGGTAATTTATAAAACATTACTTTTAAAAATAAGAAAACAATTGTAATTTAAAAATAAATCTAATTGCAGAATTAAGAGTTTTAATTTGTTTTACATGGATTAAAACTAACAAATTCACTTTTCAGAATATTAATTAATTAACAATATGAGTTATTTAAATTTTGGAAAACAATTATTAATTTCAGCGATTATGGAAAAAATACCCTTAATAGTTGCATTTCAGCTCTGTTTTATATTTAAATATCTACAACAAGCAATAAGTAACACTTTTTAGCAGATAAACAAAGTACTAATTACCCGTTATAACCGCATTAACCCAAATCCAAACCAAATATTTCGTTTTCTTGTGAAATAAAACCACCGCACCTCGCTTACGGTAATAATTAAACCGCCCAAATGACACAGATACCTTAATTGGACCACCAGAAACGGACAAAACCGTGCGAATCTTAATCCAAATAAATTATTCATCGGTTCCACTCGACAAACAGCACAAACACTTTACCCAATGGAAATCCGCGTTGTTATAAATAATTAATAACAAAGAAAACAATTGCTTCCTGTTGCTAACCGACGGTGACGAAATACGGCGGAAACAATTGCACAATATTATTTGAAAAAAATATTATAGTAACGTAACAGGAGATCGCGTAGAAATTATTAGGACATTTGCAAACAAATAGCGCGTTAAATTGATTAGTTATTAACTATTTATTAATAATTAATTAAAAAAATATTTCACATTTTAATTTTTTTAGATTAATGTATTTCTTGTATTCCATGTTTTTATTTACAGTTAATTGACATATGTTGTGAATTGTACAATTCATGTTTAAAAAAAATGGAATACAAGTGCATTAATCTAAAAAAACCTAGTAAACATTTAATATCTATCGTTTTTTTGGACGCGCTTTGAAAATCGTACATCATAATTATGATATAATTGCACTGATGAGCTATAATACAGCGAATCGTAGGTCTGCGGATATCACCACAAAAAAATAGAGCTGTATGTAATTTCAGACATGTAACGACAACTAACAGTTATATAATTCAATACCTGGCGGTGATTTAGTACGAGGGGTAATTGTTTTAACTATTAGCTGATTCTGTAGTTTTTACATTGCAATAATGTAAAACGACGGTGCAGAAACGCTCAAAATAATTAATTATAATTATTACTTTTATTTTTTATACCTGTAAATCAATATTAAATTTATACTAGTAAACATTTGTTCCACAAAGAGTGCAGCTTAGGAAGTATTAATCTTATTACACATTTTAAGTAGTAGTAGTAATAATGTTAAGCTATCGACCACATAGTCCTTTCGCCATGTTAGTTGAGTATTTATGTTATTTGTGTAAATGAGCTTATTACTTTAAAGATTCAGCCTTATAACCTGCTATACATTTAATAAATAATAATTATTTTTTAATAAACTTTCTTCCTGTAAGATAATTAATTAATCTTTATTTTACATAATTGAATACATTTTAAAAATGAACTTTCCAGTTGGTTCCACTGTCGTAGATGTAGTGGGAGGCCGATTGTGTTCCCTCACGGCAGTTGGCAGCATCGCTCGCACGATGATGGCCGCCGTGACATTTGACAATCGATGACAGCTGTTATTAAATAATAGAAACTGCGAGGAGATTCTTGACGAAATGTCTTGGAACGATTCCCGCTGTCTTTAGTGGGGCCCGAAAGGAAGAATGGCGTCCGTCAAGGTGGCGGTGAGGGTGCGTCCCTTCAACCAGAGGTGAGTGTTCCCTTTTTCGTTAACGCTCCGCCGCACACAAATTGCACATACATAAAACACAACAAAACAAAGCGAGCGGTTTGCACAATGTTACTTTCCATTAACTAGTAATTTTCGAGAGATAATTTTATAACGCTTTAACACAACTGTGCTGGAGCGGACTAATTGGTGTGTTAATTGTTTATCTATCACAGATGTGCATTACTGTACTTCTTTTTTGCTAAAATAGAAAATGCGGTGTTTTGTTGTAATTATCACAGTGGTAAACTAGATTATTTTAATGCAATTATTTGACACACATGAATTTACACTTCAAATTGAAACTATTTAGAAATGCAGTAACTATTTGATTTATTTTAACATTCTTAAATAATATTTTTTAGAAACAAAAACATCTCATTTGCCAGCAAATTGAAATTTGTAAAATAATATTTACAAAAGTGCGTTAGAGTGATGGGGGCGATCCTCTAAAGTAACGAGCTCATTTACACACACACAAATCACAGAGCGAAAGGACCACGTAGCCGATAGTCAACACTACTACTCTTTACAAAATTGAATACAACAAATTATTTGTTGTCCAAACTTGTATATAGTAATTTATAGTTATTTTAAATGAGACACTTTCTTGGTTAATATACAATAGTTTTTGACTGGTTAATCAAGTGCTAATTATTATTATAATGGAAACTATAGTCGCTAAATAAAACATAAAATGATAGATTTAGTCTCTTATTCACAAGAAAAGGTGTCACTTTGTTCGAACATTTTCAACCTCAAATTTATAATTATATTAGCAAGAAATTTGTTAAAAAATGAAAATACAATCTCAAAAGTGAATTAATTGGTATATATAATTAATTCACTTTTTTGTTTAATATTAATTATATATACCTGTTTAATATCTAATACAAACATTGATAATAATAATTTAAACATAGCTTTTACATAAATTGAATAATAATTGACCACTACTATGTAGTAAACCATTATCAAGGAAAAGAAAGATACTTTTCAAACTTTTAATATCACTATTTATACTTATTTATACTATTTATATTGAATGTTAAAACATTCCTCATTTAAAGAAAGTAAAACCAGTGTTTGACACTAGGTCTGAAATCAAATGGGTATCCTTTATTAATATTACAATAGAGTGACTGGGGAAATTATTTAAATTAACAAATTCATTTGTACACAAATGACACAGCAGAATAATAATAGCTAAACACTATTACTATGAACAATATTTTAACCCAAATAAACTGTTTTTTCTTTATTTTTAAATTTACATTGCTTTAAGTATTACTTGCTAGTACTTAAATTTTAATGTCAATTTACCATTACTAGATTGATTAATGATTTTGCCACTTTGATATTTAAGCTATGGAAGTATAACTCTTCTGTAGGTTTTTATGTGCAACTATATAAATCAGAAATTAATATTAAAAAAATAGTCTTCAAAAATCGAATTGAATTTACTAAACACTGCTATAAAAATCCAATTGGATTTCTCATTAGAATACTACAGGAAATGGTTAGTAGTAGTAGTGTTTGGCTATCGACCACGTGGTCCTTCCGCCGTGTGATTTGTGTATTTGTATTTGTGTAAATGAGCTTGTTACTTTTAAAGGATTGCCCCCGTCACTCCAACGGAAATGGTTATATACTCATCAATATCTTATTTTTTTCAAAAAAAATAATACCAAAAATATTCTTTAGTATTTGTTATGTACATTTTATTGGGCTCATAGAGTTTCTTAATAATTTAGCAAATTTGTTATAATATGATCGAAAACGTCCTTGAAAATACCACAAAAACAGTACAGTACTCTATTTTTTTTAAATATCGCTGGTTTTTGTATTTCAATTTCTTTTGAAATATTAATGCAGACATTTTTAACATGGTTTTTATTTATGATTTAAACACTGAACAAACGTATTTCACAAATTTATTTATTCCTACAATTCTCAAATTGAAATCAATGGCTTTTATAATCTGATATTAATATTAAAATCAGTTTTGTAATTAATTAATTATAGTAAATTATTATTAACGTTTCAAGGTTATAATTTATATTTGGGTTTATTGTAGGAAACTTTAGCAATCCGTGTGTTAATGCCAAGTTTTCATGACCATTATTACACCTTGACCACAATTTGCGTTCGAAAAAAATTGTTTGCAATCTTTCAAGGTTTCGTCTTTTTTTATTATTTTCTGCAATTAATAATTACATCTAGTGTAACAATGTGTATTAAACAAAATAAAGTCAATTACATATAGAGACTTGAATTTTTTTCATTTTTTAAAACAGTTGACTCTTCTTGAAGCTAAAATAATTGATTTGACAATAAGTTAAAAATTGTAAGAAAACTTTTTTTAAGTAGGAAATTTGTTTAAAAAACAATCGATTTTTTTTTAAATTTTTAAAATTCACTTAAAGTAAATAAAAAAATAATTAATTTATCAATAATTGATAACAAAAACAAGTACAATTGGGATAAAAAGGCAATTTAAAATCTGTTTAAAAAAATAAAACAAAAAATCAACAAAATTGGTAAAATAATTGAAATTTCTTAAAGAAAAAAATAATAGATTTGGAAAAGTGAAAAAAAAGAAGAATTGAAATTCTGTCAAAAAACAAATAGAAAGTAAACGTGTAAGAAAATATAAAAATTATTGAAAACAGTTTTAATAATACATTTTAAAATTCGCTTAAATCAGTTTTACACAAAAGAATTAAAATTTGCTATTAAGGCAAGAAAATTGGTGGAATAATTTATTTAAAAAAACAGATCAAAATTGCAAGAACAAAAAAAAAACAAGTGAAAATCTGTAAAAACAAAAACAATTGTAATATGTCAAGAAAACCAAATTGATAAAATTTATTAAAATCAATGAAAATTTTTTAAGATGAAATAATTGATTTAGAAATGACAAAAGGTAATGAAAAATTCCAATAACAAAAAAAACAGTTGAAAATCTGTCAAAAAAAGAAATGGAATTTGCAAAGAAATTTTACGTAAAAAACAATTGAATTTGAAAGACGAAATAATGGATTTGATTTCTGATAAAAATGCCTTCTATTCCTCCCATTTATAGGTAAACTCTTTGAAGCCCTTATTAAACGAAAACTATTTCAATCCGCCAACAACCACATACCCAAATACCAGTTTGGTTTCCTGACCCAAAAATCAACCATCCATCTTCTATGCATTTTACGTATACAAGTATGTTATCCTTAACATTCCACGTCATTTAATTATCCTTTTTCATAACTTCCTCTCTAATAGAACCTGCCTGAACCAAGACAGGAAAATGGTCAAAACAATAGTAAGCCTGATAACAGGACACTGCAAGCTCAACAAACATATGAGCAAAATAGGCCTGGTGGAAGAAGCATCATGCAGATTCTTCCTAGAGGAAGAAGAGGACTCGTTCCACATCCTATGCCACTGCGAGGGTCTAGCAAGGATTAGATATCAAAAGCTAGGCACTACAAACCCAAGCGCGGAGACTTATACCCAAGCCCCTCTGGCAGGGCTAATAGGACCAATCAAAGAGGCAAAGCTAGAGCTGGTCATCTGAGATAAACAGGGATCCACAATAGACCTGGAAAGGTCGCGGTGGAATAGGCGCTGGTGCCACCCATACTACATCTAATCTAATCTAAAATAGAACCTGCCAGGTTAGATTCAAACAATCCTATTCCGATCCGTTTTCCATCCAGCAAGAAGTACCACAAGTATCTCCACTTTCACCCCTTTTATATAACATCTTTTGTCATACGACCCCAATCAATCAAACTTCCATCCCACACGATATCCCCTCCTCTTTGCTGAAGACACTGCACTGGTAACCCACGACTCGACTCTCCAAGGTGCCCAATTATCCCCCAAATCATCGTTCGATTCAATTCTATCCTGTTGTTCCAAATGGCGCATGAAAGTGAACCCTTCCAAAACCAAGTTATTTATTCCCCATCACAAAATCACTCAATATTCCCCTTCTATCAACATTAACAACACCCCTCAAACAAGTCGTCCTTTTCGATACCAAACTTTCCTTTTTAGCCCACGCACAATCAATAAAAGTAAAAAAAAAAGAGCTCAACATTTTCGAGCATTATCTTACAAAAATCAGGGCATATCCACCAAAACAATTATTAAAATATATACATCGATTTCTCGACCTCTTATTGATTGCAATGCGATCCTATTTAACCAAATCTCCAGCACTTCAACGTCGCCGAAAGATCAGCCCTACGTTCCCTTACCAAATTAAGACATCCCATTAATCCCCTACACAATCCTTCTAATGTTCTCCTTTACGAAACCACCTAAGTCACCCCAATATCCCAACGAATAAATAGCCTCAGTGTGAAATTTGCTAACAATCCCTTCAATGCTACCCTTATTTTAAATTAAAATGGATTTGTTCTAAATGTACTTTTGTTTGTTCAAATTAAGATGTTGTTCTCTCTCTCGCTCTCTCTCTCTCTCTCTCTCGCTCTCTCTCTGAATTTGATTTAAAAAACACATGAAGAATTGCAAAAACAAATAATTTCAAATAATTGAACAAAAACTGTTGGAAATCTGTTAAATGTTAGCTGAAAAGTTTCTAAAAGTACATTTTAGAATTCGCTTAAAACTTTTGAGAGGTTACAATAACACAATTGAAATTAGCTAAGAAAAAAATAATAAAATTGTTGGAAAAAACACAATTAAAGTTTGCTAAAAAAACAATTGAAAATATCTTAAAAAGCAGTTGAAAACTTTCAAAAAATACATTTTTAAATGAATCAATCAGTTGATATTTTACAAAAAAGCAATTAAAATTTGCTATGAAAAAAAATCTAAGAAAAAAAAGCAAACAAAACTGGTGAAATAATATAGAAAAAAATTTAAAAAAAGAAACAATTGAAAATCTATAAAACAATTGATATTTGCAAAAAAACTTGAAAACCAAACTGATAAAAATTTCTTTAAAATTCCATTAAAATTTGTTAAAAACCATTAAAACTTCTCAGAGACGAAATAATTGAGTTAGGAAAGAAAAAAAAAAAAGATGAAAAAATGCAAGAACATTAAAAATCTGTCAAAAAACAAATGAAATTTATAAAGAATAAGAAAATGAAGGGAATTTTAAATAAACAAAAACCATTGAATTTTTTACTCTGAAAATTTCGGAAAGATGAAGTAAATAATTGATTTGATTTGGGAAATCCTTCAATTCGTTAAAAAACAGTTGAAAAACTATTAAAAATCAGCTAAAATTTTTCTTAAAGTACAAAAAAAAAGTGAAAAATTTGCATAAATCAGTTGAAACTTAACAAAAAAAACAAGTAGTAATAATAATAATGTTTGTTAAATAATAAGACTAATATAAATAAGATAAAAGTATAGAAACAGTTTAAAAATTGCATGTCTGTAAAACAAAATTATACATATTATATACGACTTAACAAAAATAAATAAATGGACGTTAATATTATTAAATGAAGAGAATCGATATAATAACATAACAGATAAATAAGAATACAATTAAATTAAAACATAAGATAAAATTTGCTTAAAAAATCTAAGAAAAAAAAAACAAAATTGGTGGAATAATTGATTTAGAAAAAACAGGTAATATTTTCAATAATTTGCAAAAAAAAACAATTAAAAACTGTAATAAAATTTGTTAAAAACAATTGAAATAATTGAGTTACGACACAGATAAAAAATTGTAATAACAAAAAAAAAATTGGAAATTTACAGTTAAAATTTGCCAAGTAAAGAAGAACTTGGTGAAAATGGGTGGAATTTTATCTAAACAAAAACAATTAAATTTATTGCAATTATTTGAGCAAAAACTGTAAAAAAAAATGTATTATTTCACCAGAAAAATAGCAAGAAAAAAACAATTAAAAATCTGTAAAAGAATACAATTGAAATTCGCCAACAAAAAACTACAAAACAAAATTGATGAAATTATTAAATAAACAATTAAAATATCTCAAAATATTGTAATAACAAAAAATAATTTAAAATCTGTCGAAAAAACCATTGAAATTTGGCCAAAAAAATTGATGGAATTGTATCTAAACAAGTTTTTTTTTATTTTTGAAGAAATTTTGGAAAGACGAAATAACTGATTTGATTTAGAAGAAAAAACATAAAAAAAATACAATTCCAATTATTTTTTACCGGTTATAAAAAAAAAAGAAATTTGACAAATAATAAAATTAATGAAAAATTAAAATTCCCTGAAAATTCCACCCCATCTCTTTAATTTAATTGACAACTTCCTCTTGTTTAGACTCCTTCAAGTAAATATCAAAAATACCTTATCCAATTCTTCTGTTCCCCAACAAGGTGTCCCCCAAGGTTCAAGGTTCTCCCTTATGCCCACTCCTCTATAATATTTATGTACACGACCTTTATAATCCTGACCCCCTCTATGGCAACCCATCCTCCTATCCACTGCTTTACACAGATGTTACAGTGCTCATAAAAAATCTCCAAGTAGGATAACGATCAGCCCTTCGCATCCTTACTAAAATCAGTAATTCCTATTGAAGAGCGTCGGAAACACCTATCCCAAAAATTTGCCAAAAATCCCCTAATCGACATTCTTAACCAGTTGTGTATTCCTCAAAACCCTTTAATCGCTCCAACGCCAAAACACCCAGAAATCGCCATTCATCTCATCAGTTCATAATGACATTAGTGATCATAACCTTTGAATGACAGAAGACAGTTAATTTCGTAAGACATTAGTAATAACGGCATGATTACTAATGTCTTACGAAATTAACTGTCTTCTGTTGTCTTGACGGTTAAATCCAGGCTGAAAGACCGCGGGTTGATAGACACTGATTAGAAGAAATTGACTGTATACACATACTGTAATATTTACTCCTAATAATACAAATGTTTTCTCTCTCTAGAATTAATGAAAGTTTACAAAACAAATCTGTTGTCAATTAAGAAATAATTGATTTATAAAAGAAATAAATGAAAAAAACAAACAATACAAAATCTTAAATAAAAAAAAACAACAAAATTGATGACATTTTCTTTAAATAAAATAATTGAAATTTGTTGAATCATCTGAAAGACATCATTGATTAAGAAAGAGAAAAAAACAAATGAAAAATTGCAAAAAAATAATTGAAATTTTCCTAAAGAAAAAAAATGTACTAAGAAAAATAAAAAGAAAATTGATGGAATTTTACCAAATAAAACAATTAAAATTGGTTAAAAGATAATTTAAATATCTTAAAAAAGAAATAATTGATTTAAAAAAAAAACAATTGAAAATCTTGTTAGAGCTAAAAAATTCTATAAATATATTTGAATTTGCTTAAAACCAAAAAATAAAATAAAAATTGTTGAAATTTTACCAAAAACAAATTAAAATTGTAATTTTTATTTTTATTTAAAAAATACAATTTCTTATATAGAAACACTGGAAAAATCTGAAAGAAGAACAAATAATTTATAAAAAATACATTTTAAAACACTACTATAATTCACATTTTGCCAAAAAACATTTCTTATAATTTATAGATATTAAAAAAAATGAAATATCTAGGGACATTCAAAGCGAATATTTCCGTTGAAAAAAAAATCAAATAATGTTCACGATCATAATACATACTTTCCCGTACTTCGTACAAGAAAAGTTAAACGTGATTGTATCTGCAAATGTTATACAATTCGACACGTCCGTTAATAATATTAACATCGACAAAACAAAAAGTTTCCTTGCGAGTACGTTGTACTTTATATTTAATCAGTAATTGATGTGGCGTGAGAATATATAATATTATTCTAAAAATACGAGAAATAAGACTTAATTTGTGATTACCTAGAATATCTCCGTATTCGTTCTTTGGTAAGAAATTGGGTTGTCCAACAGTGGTCAACATTAGTTAACATAATGTAGTAATAATAATAATAACCTTTATTCATGTTTGCCACCAATTGAGAAATACATTTATAAATATATTTACAACGGATATGAGCATCAATTTTTTATATCTGTTTAATAATACAGTCAATATAAATCGAGCTTAAAATGTAAACAATTTTAGACATATGGTTTATTTATTTCGTTTTGGGTTTATATGATGAAGAGGAATATGGGAAAGTATCTTTATTATTATATTTACGCAATCATCTAACCAAAAATGGTATACGATAGATTACGGAAAAAATCCTTGGCAGAATTATTAAATTCTTCGTACCCAGATTTTATTGCTAGAGTTCATGTCGTCGACAAGAGATAACTTCCGTATCCGGAACATCATTTCCAACAAATGAGAAGTGATGCAGACGTACTTCACTCACACTTTGGATGCTTATTTCAAAATTCTTGTTTAAATACATTTTTTACTTCAACTGCTAAAAGCGACGGCAAACTTACTGTTGTGGTTCAAAATTTTTAAATTAGTAGTATTTTGGCTTAATTTTAAATCTACATACAACGGTATATTGGAAACTACTATCTCATTCTTAACATCTTATGTATATCCAAATTAACATTGCTTAATTCTATTAATCACGAAAGTCCTTTCAGATATTTAATAGCGTATTTACATTGAGAGAGGAGCGCCTTTCTGACTAAATCATCGATTGCGCCAATAAAGCAATTTGAGATCTGAGGTTGAATACAAATCTTTAAGATATTTACAGACGAAGCAAACTTTCGTTGTACACAAACGGACAAAATAATATTCTCAGTTCGTCACTTCAAGTCATTCCATTGTTTCGGTGAAAAGGAAATCCAGAAGAAAGTTCCATTGTTATATTATTTAATTCTGGCGTTACATGAAATCGCGACATGTTTTTTTTTTGTAAACGAATTAACCGCGCTAATGTTTGATAATCTTGTGAATCAACATTTCCTCAAAATCAAGGAAATAAACAAAAACGCAGTATTGTTCCTTTCGGTTTGTAAATTGCTTTTCCGTGTATATAAAACGTACAAACTTAATTATGTTGATTTGCTGTATGTGATTACACTGATTGGTCTTCAACTTTCTTTTTTATTGTATAATAATAAAAATATGGGATTCCTAATGTGTTTTTATATAATATTCATTTGTATGATTATTTGTTAAAATCATATATTATATAAAAATGTTTTTCTTGATTAATAAAAAACATCGATAGCCTTTTGACAAACTAACACACTAATTCATCATTCATTATTAATTATTTATTATATAAATGTTAACTTGTCAATAAAAATGTGTATTATTATTTAAAAAAAAACATTCCCATGACTCTAATATTTAAGAAAATGACACAAGGCTGAAAATAATTTAATCACTTCATAAGTTCATTTTCAGCATTTCTGAATTTGTAAAATAAATTTTCTTAAAAAAATATCTCTACTATCAACGAACTTATATGAACAGACATAAAACATTTATACTACAGAAGATTATTGTTCGGTTTCAAAAAATTTGATAGTTGCAAATAATGCATTTAAACTTACCTATATCACTCATTTACAAGAAAGTAAGGTCTAAACAGATAATTTTCTGTATAATATGTTTACAAATAATTTGTTGATGTTATAATTTGGGGTCAAACGATAAACTTTCAGACTTCGAAAAATGTGTCACCCAATTCAAAATTTACGCATTATACCGCGATTCAAAATGATTATGCAGAAACATTTAAAAAAATAATAGGCATGCGTTTTTGACCATAACTTTCCATAATTTTCTCATTAAAAAATATTATTTATTTTCTTCTTTAAACTTCTTCTTTATCTCTAATTTAACTTGTTAAATAGAGACACTTTAACAAGTTACCTTTAGATTTTAATTAAGAATAGAAGAACACCAAGCACCTTGCTGAATCAAAATATGGAAAGCTATTGTCAATTAAAGGCTGACGAAACATCAACGGTTTAGAAGGATTTCTATGCTTTAAAATCGCTTTTTGAAAACATGAAATGTTCGAATAAGGCCAACAACCCCTAGAGATGATAAATGACTCGACACCGGTTTTGTTTATTGTTACAATATAATTTTGCTACCAAATAATAGGCGTTTTTTGATGTGGTTCTGGTTTTGGAACCAAAAATATTCTGTAGTTTATTCATAAAAGGCCACATTATAAAGGTGAGGGTTAAAGTATATATCGGGAAAACATACGAATGTTCATAAAAATTCTCCTACCACCCAAATTATCTGAATTTAGATTTTCATTATAAATGAATCGTTAATTGTTTTTAACAGTATATATTTCTCCAACAGTTATTAATAATATTTTCAATAACAATAAACTAACCTAATTCATGAAGATTGTATAAGGTACCAAAATACCGTTCCTGTTTATTTATAGCGTGCGGTATGTATTATTGCTTTGTCATTAGCGTTCGAAACTTTTATTTCTATTACAGTTAAGCAAATGAGATCACCGCTCGATGTGTGGGTGATTTAAATTTTATGGCCGCTTTCAATTAGCCTATTTTTTGCCCATATATTATTTGCACCAGTGGGTGTGTTCCTGATATTAATTTTTAATTGTTTCCTACTTTAACAACATTAATTTAATTTTAGAGTAAAAGCTTTATATCCTGATAAAAAGACTTTCTCACTTTAACCGTTAATAATATAAAAAGATCTATCTGTCAACGGACTTTTAACTTTAAATTGATTGATTGAGTTCGAAAATAGTATGCAAAAGAAGTTTTAACAATCTTATTGTTTATTTGGAATAAGTCCAATAAATTATTTGTCAAAAGTTGAATTAAAAAAATTCCAATTTTATTTTGGAAACTGATTAATTGTGTATTTATGTTTTTATTCTTTTTAGGGAGATTGACATGGACGCAAAACTCATCATACAAATGAATGGCAAAGCAACTGGTATTCTAAACAGCAAGGTATTTATGATTTTTTTTTAAATTGCTTAGTGAATCATGCACCTTATCATCATACACCACTGTATTGTTATGTTGTGAATTAGTCGGAACGGCCTTTTAAATAGTATCACGGTCTTGACCTTCAATGAAATAAATTGTATATGTGGTATCATGTTTTTTCTATATTTTATACAGGGTGAGTTTTTTTCGATGTTCTCTATGGGGATCTCGAAAACTATAAGAGATAGAGAAACGGTTAAATGGGGAAAGAAGTGTAGATTTACGAGACGAATAAAATTCCACTTTCAAAGTTTTCAAAAAAGTAAAGGGTAACTAGATATTTTGAAAAAAGTAAAAAGTGTCATTTTTTCAAATCAATATATCTCAGTTATTATAACAGATAGAAAAAAACTGTAAAGGACAAAGTTTTAGATAATTTTATGTTGAATAATAAAAAATAATCAGAAATTTTTTGTCGCCATTATTTTCCGAGATATGATGCAAACTTACATTTTTTTAAATGGAAACCATAGTTGGCTATGGCCTCATTCAAAAGATATATTTTTTTCTCTTTATTCCAATATGACATACGACATAGTTATTTCTAAAAATAAGTGAGTTATAGTCATTTTAAATTTTATTATAAATAAAAAATGGGTAGCCATGAAAAAGATGAAAGTAAAACAATTGCAGTTGTTTATAATAATAGCAATATTGTAATTATTAGTTTTACAAAGTTAAATAAAAATGAAAAACCAGCATAAGAATAATAATTTTGTAATTATCAAATGGCCTTCTGTATGTGGTATAAATCCATTTGTCAAGAGGATAATACGTTTCTTACAAAAATATTATGAACAGATGAATCGCGATTCACTAATTGTGGTATTTTTAATCGGCACAATGAACATAGATGAACTTAAAAGAATCCACGAGAAGTTTCACAGAGAAAACTACAAATTAAATTTGGGTTTAATCCATGGTGTGTTTGGATTAATAATTCTCGGTACATATATTTTTGAAAGCTCACTAAGTGAAACTGATTACTTTCATTTTCTTCAGAAAACATTTGAAGATACGCTCGATTGTTTAAATTTATCATTACAAGCAAGATTAAAATTGTTCCAATATGACGGTGCTCCACCTCATAACATGTTGGCTTTACAAATTATTTAAATGATGCTTTTCCTAACTCATAAGTGGGAAGAAATAAACCAATCCCAGGGCCACCTAGATCTCCCGATCTGCGCGTTTTAGAATTTAGAAAGTAGGTTTTCTAAAAATGAAATATTAAGGTTAAAGATAAACCTATTAATTGTAACATATAAGAAATTACATAAAGAAAATACACATCTTCCCAATTAATTGAAGGACTATTATACATAATTGATTTTTTATTTTGTCTTATCGCTTTTACATTTTGATGTCCTAATAAACTAATAGATTTTCGAGTAGTAATGTTAAGATATTTACTCTCTGTTATTGAAAGTAATATCTATAAAGTGTAATATATGATTTATAATTCCATTTTATGCATTATTAATTATGTAATTCACACTCTCATTTCCCCGGTAGAAATATTGTGTTTTGCTATTGCGTGTGAGCGTTATTAAATGATTGATATGGTTTACAGGCAAACACACGAGATGAGGCTATACGTTACAAGGAGTTCACTTTCGATCACTCCTACTGGTCGCACGACGACAACTCGCCGAACTACGCGTCCCAGGAGGACGTTTACGCCGATTTGGGTACGGAAGTCATCGACTGCGCCTTCCAGGGGTACAACGCATGCGTTTTCGCCTACGGCCAGACCGGAAGCGGGAAAACTTTCACAATGATGGGATCACCGGTAATTCATCCTTTAAACTTTTAGATCAAAAACAAAGAGAAATTAAATAATATAATCATAAGAATGGTGCACCCAAAACTAACGAAAGAATATATGTTAACAAATAATTTACTTCGCAAATTTCATTCTTCTAAATCATCTTTCAAACCAACCTAAGACTCTTTCTTTCTTTCTAAGACAAGTGATATACTCAACTATATATGTTTAATAAAGAGAATGGTTGCGACCACTACTATGTGGTAATCCTTACTTACACTTAATTGAAAAATTCCACTATGTTTTAACCATGTGGTTACAAGGGCGTTTCCAGTCTACTGGCTTAGGGGGGGTAATTTGAAGAAATGAATATATTTTTTTTATTCCATAAATAAATAAAATATAATTCTATTATTCTTAAATATAAACAAAATAATACCACAACCGAAATAAATATAGCACATATAAAATCATAATAATATATTTTGTAAAATTTGAAACTGATTTTTGTAACTAAATTTATTAAAAAAACGATTTTCTTTGCTTTTTAATACTATTGTCAATATTAATATCCATATATCAATGAATATGTAATACAGCTAACTCGGTTAGACTTTTTTTGAGACATAGTGGCTCGCAGCCACGATTTGAATCTTTTCAGTGCAGAAAATCTTCTTTCTGCAGAAGCAACGCTAACAGGAAGAGTACATAATATTTGTAAAATTATTTTTATGTTCAGTAAATATTCGGGTCATATTTTCTGTATACATCTAAAACATTTTCTGGTAATTGTTCTTTGATTTTATTTTTCTTTTACCATTGTAATTTCCAAAATGCCAATTCAGACTTAATTGCTATTGCACATGTTACGTTTTCAGGTAAAATTTTATTTAAATATGTTGCAACAGATTTTGTAGTGGGATCTAAATCTTCGCCAGTTTGTTATCAATAAAACACTAGATATTGTTGTGTTAAATTTGAACAAATTCATCGTGTCTTTATTAAATCTGTATTGCAGATCTGTAATAATATTATTCAGGAGAGGTAAATATATATTAATTCGATAATAATCTTCTGTTCAGTTCAGAGGAACTTAAAACAGCGAACCACGTACATGCAAAAGTCCATAAAAAAGTAAATAAGTAGTGTTAAAATATATAAAACTAAAAGGAAGTGGGAAATAAAGAAACAAATGAGTACAAAAAGAGAAAGAGATATCGACAGCCCTAATTATGGATTCTAAGGATTCCAAATGATCAATGGAGAATAGAAAAAGATAGAAAAACGAAGCAGTGAAACAAAACGTTGTAATAACAACAGAATACAAAAATAAAACAAAGGAAGATGAAAACAGAAAAAAAAACTCACGGAGAAGGAAAATCTAAATATATCTAAGAACGATGTGATAATGGAGGAATTAAAGAGCATGTTTAAAGACTCCATGAGAGAAATGACAAAAAACTCAGAAGAACTAAAAGAAGAGAGAGAGCAAAAAAGATACAGTGGAAAGTATGGAGATGAGAACAGAAACGAAAATGGAAAAACCATTATAGAATTATGTATAGCAAACAACCTCATTGTGACAAACACAAAATTCAAATACATACATAAACACACTAGAAAAGTTAGACCAAGAAAAGAGAAATAAAAGACTACTCCTTAATAAACGAAGAAGAATGGAAAAGGTGAAAGATGTTAAAGTAATAAGACAAGCTGAAATAGGGAGCGACCACTACTTGGTAAAAATATAAATTAACACAGAAGCTGAAAACTTGAAGTATACGAAGTCGAAAACAATAATAAAAAAAACACATAAAGCCAAAAATTGAAAAGAAAGAAACTAGGAATGAATACCAATCAAAAATAGAGAAAAAGAGGAACAAAATAGAAGGAGCAGAAAGCAAATAGAAAAAGATCAAAGAAATCATAAGTGAAGCAGCCCAAGAAAGCTGTGAAACAATCACTATATCAAACAAACAGAGGAAGAAAAACAGGTGATAGTCAGAAGAGGTAAAACAATTTGTAAAAACAAAAGAAGAGAATTGGAAAACTTACATAAAAACAAGGAAAGAATAAGATTATAGAAGATATATAATAGCAAATAAAAAAGTGGAACAAAAATTCAAGATAGCAAAAAAGCAATCCTGGGAGCAATTCGTTAAGAAACTGAAAGAAACGTTCACAGAAAACAAAAACATGTTTAATAGCACTATTAAACAAATGAGCAATTAAATTCATTAACACAGCCAAGTATAAAAGATAAAAACGTAAATATAATAACAGAAGAAAAGAAGATATTAGAAAGATGGAAAGAATTCTTTAATGAAATAACCAAAACAAACCATCACGGAGATATAGAAGGTGAATCAACGAAATAAGAATCGAAGAACTGGAGGCAGCAATCAAAAAAATAAAACTAGGAAAATCTCCAGGTATAGATGACATCACAGCCGAAATGATGAAATATATGGGGAAAGGGGAAGGAAGAATTCTTGAAAATAGTAAATGACATTATCAAAAATCACAAGATACCCGAGGAATGGAACAAGGGAATTATAATATCCATACACAAAAAAAAAGACACAAAAATATGTGATAATTACAGAGGTATTACACTCACAATCAAACCAGGGAAAATACAAACAAGACTTAATATACATAATGAGATAATTAACAGAAAAGATGATTAAAAAGGGAAAAGAATTAAAACCTAAAAAAGCGTATTACAGGGTAAGAAGAGGGGACATATGGCATATACTCGAAACAAGAAGTATAAAAAAAGCATAATAAATGGAATAAAGAAATAACAAAAATAAAGTAAGAATAGGAAATAAATAATCAGAGGAGTTCAAGACCAAAACAGGACTGAGACAAGGTTGTATATTAAGTTCTTTACTATTTGCATCACTTAATGACGACGCAATAAGAAATAGCAAACAAAGAGCCGAAAGCACAAATAGAAATATTAAAAACTATTAAAAATGCAAATATGTATTAATGTTTGCCGACGACATAACATTAATAGCAGATTCAGAAGAAAACCTGGAAATATTCAAAAAAGAGCTGGAAAAGATAAATATAATATCATCAAAAGAGAGCAATCACAAAATAGGGATAAATACCTGGGATCAACACTAGAGGAAACAGGGAAGATAGAATCAGAAAAAGATGAAAAACTAGGCAAAGCAGGAATGATCCACAACACAATAAAGATAACATTCTTAGAGAAAAAAGAGATTACAAAAGACATTAACTGCTATATATAGTCCATCCGTTGGATCTTCCGTCCTATGTCACAAAATATCGCTTCGAGAAACGACACAAAAACATTCAGTCTGATAAAGTAAACCAAATGCGTTAGAAAAAACACTCACTGTAAAACTTTCGTCGTTTTTTGAGGCGATAGTTTGTAACGTAGGACGGAAGATCCAACGGATGGACTATAGTAGTGAATCGTGAGTAACCACAGAGAGTAATAACAGAAAAACCAATGCAATGGAAATGAGATACCTAAGAAAGATAGAGGGAATTAGGAAGACCAAGGAAGGGTTGGAACGAGCAGGTACATCAAGCAGCGGAAAGAAAAGGAATAGAATGGAAAGAAATAAGAAAATAGCACAAGCTACGCAACAGTGGTAAAGAAGTTTAAAAGAAATTAACTGAGACATATTGTAGAGAATAAGTCTGACACCCATAATGGATAAAAGGGGAAAAGATAAATAAAAATAATCTGCTATAATAGGTTGATCCAGGTTTGGTCTATTCCTCTGGCATTTGGTAATTCGCGGTTTTGTCATTTTAATTTGTAATTCGTTTAAAATATTGACGGCATCATTATAAATTGTTTAAAAGATGTGGCAGTATTTTTCCCCTTGTTGAATAAAACATTTGTGAAATATGTTTAAAGGTTTTCCAAATGATTTTTTAAAGTTGTCACCAGATGCAATTCGAAAAGTAGAGTTTCACAAAAATTGCCCTCGTTTGTAATAAATTTTGTATTTAAGAGAGAACCAGCATCACGATGATCTCGTAAGGGAATATTTTGTTTCCCCTAAATATGATACTTTTGATTATTGGTTTTAATCTATGTCTATTTTCTTCAGTTTGTCAAAGACTTTCCATATTTAATTTATTTCTTATATCTTGTGATTTTATAAAACAATTTCGCATAAAAAATTGAATTTTTATGGTAATATTTTTATAACACAACATTTTTACCTGATAATTTAGAATATTGAGATACTGTCTGAGATATTTGCAAAAGAATCTGTTTAAATGATTAGAAAAGATTAACCAATTAAATTGTCTAAAATAGGGTAAAACAAAAGTATCATTTGGTTTTCTTTTACAATTTAAAATTCGAAATTTCTCATTTTCATTAACATTACTAAATTTAACTACATGAATGTAAATTTCAACATTACTATATGTACATGTTGTATGCTCCTTTTTTCATGCTGGGAACAACCTAATGAAGATTTCTACTGCTAAAAGTCGATGAAGATGTAGATGGATGATTTAAATTGACTGTTGACATAGATCGATCTTTATTTGTTGAAGAATCGTCAATTTTTTTTAAATTTTCTGAACAAATGAATCCAACGTGGATTATCAATTTTCATTTACTAATTTAATTACAACAAAAATCAGGAATAAATTAATTTAAAAGAATGCTTATATTATTCCTAAAATCAAAAAAATACCTTATGTATAATTGATCGAATTATAATAAATTGGTAATTTATCAGCAATCACTAAAAATTTAGGATTTACATGCGACGTGTAAACAGTTCGGTTTCTATCTTTTACATTTAAACCAAGTAAGACAAGAAATATTATAAATTAAACTAAGAAATGTGAATTGTGCTCTTTTAATGTAAAACAACGTAACGATTTACGATACCAAAGAGGCGAATAGTATCAATATCGGATATTATTAGAAAAGGGAACCCCCGTGCAAAGGAAGTCATCACTTTTCTAACAGTGCTTGCGCAGATAATTTTAATTTGTGTACATGGCCTGCCTGTTTTGGAAAAATGCACCATCATAGATCGCTGACTAGTATTACCAACAGTTAACTTGTTTGTTGGAAATATTAGTAATTTTTAAGAATAAACAAAATAAGCGAATAAATAATTCTTAGGGGGGGGTAATTACCCAATTACCCCCCCTGAAACCGCCACTGTGTGGTTACATATATGTTTAGATAATATACCTGTTAGTGAGATTTAGAAGTAAGTCTTAACCAACTAACATATCGAAAAACTTTAAAAATTATTTTAAGCAGTCAAGGAATCAATTTGTAAAACAATCAAGTTTCTTTTTATGTTATATAATGTTGACATGTAACAATTAAAAATAACAGTTATCATAGCGGGAAGCCTAATAAAACCTTTAAAAGTATTCACTTCAGTACATTCGAAAGTGGAACAAGGAACTTAAAGAAATGGATTCATCACGGTCAATCATCATGCAAAACCCAATCTCTTTGAAAAGAAGATTCTTCTCTGTAACGATGGATAAGATCCGAAAATGCTTGACTAATATATCGTATCTAAAGACGTATCATTTTTCAGAGATTGAATTTATCAGCTGCCAGAAAGATGACTTTAAGTAACGACGAATGCTTTTAACAATTTATTTTCTATTAATATAAACTTTGAATGTAGCTAAAAATGGATTATTCATTTGTACACCTAATAATTATTTGTTTGGGCAATATTAATTATTAATGAAATGTAATAATTTTGTAGGAAAATCAGGGTCTTATACCGAGGATCTGCAAGGCACTCTTCGAGAGGATGTCCGTCGACTCGAAACGCGGGACCACGCATCGTGTTCAAGTTAGCTACCTTGAGATTTATCAGGAGAGAGTGGCGGACCTGCTCAGGGGCAGGGACACTACCTCCTTGAAGGTCAGGGAGCATCCAAAAAGAGGACCATACGTACAGGGTTTGACCACGTGTTTAGTCACCAATTACGGACACATACAAGAATGCATGAATAGGTAATACCCCTAAATAAAATCATTCAGGATGTCTTAATTCTTTTGAATATATAGATGTACTAAATATTGTGCTGAATTAAAACAATAATATTATTGTTTTGTAGGGGTAACTGTAATAGAACGACGGCGGCAACGAATATGAATGATGTCAGTAGCAGAAGTCATGCAATATTCACCATAACTTTTGTACAAGCTGGATATTGTGATGGCGTACCTAGTGAGACTGTTTCTAAGGTAATTTTGACAGTTGACTTATTTATGCCAAATTTACTTGCAGATTTTAACAGCACGGTCAAACCTTTATTGATTGATCAATGTAAGTGATTTTATTAATGATTTTCTTATAGAATAATCTATTTTGACATATACCATTATGTAACCAAATACAATTCTCAGAAAAAGAGATATAAATGTAAATGACCTCTTATTTATTATTATTTTTTATTAATTCATGTGTTTATAATCTAAACGTCCGAAGGAATTATTTTACGAATTAAACATGTAGATATAATACAAAGGCGTAACAGGTAAATACGATAAGTGTGATAACAATAAAAAATGAAGTTAATCCATGAGAAATAAGTTTTCATTTTTATTTCAGATACATTTGGTGGATTTGGCCGGTAGTGAACGAGCGGACGCTACGGGAGCAACTGGCCAGAGATTGAAAGAGGGCGCACACATAAACAAGTCGTTGGTAACGTTGGGATCTGTGATATCTGCCTTGGCAGAAGTTTCCGTCGACACGAACGGACACAAAAAGTCCTTCTTTATACCTTACAGGGACTCCGTCCTCACCTGGCTGCTCAAAGACAGCCTGGGCGGGAATTCGAAGACAATCATGATAGCTGCTATCAGCCCAGCAGGTAAAAATAATTTGTTAATAATTTATTATAGTAGTATTTAATAATTACAAGCAATAGACTCAATTAATTGCAATTAATTCAATACATGGTTAGTAATAGTAGTAAGAATGAGGATAGAGGCAATACCAACTCACTATTACTGATGAGTTGTTAAATGTATACATAATAGTAGTATTTGTTTGGCTGTTTTCTGTTATTTAATTTTTATAATAAATGTTCATATTAAATTAGTTCCAATTTTTTTATTTTACAGACTGTAATTATGGAGAGACTTTAAGCACTCTACGCTACGCCAATCGAGCAAAGAACATCATCAACAAACCGACAGTCAACGAAGATCCGAACGTGAAACTCATCCGGGAGTTGCGCGACGAGATCAGCAAACTGAAGTCCCTCATGTTCAACGAGCACCGCTCCGACGACATGCTGGCGCAGATTCAAGAAAAAGAGGCGCGAGAAAAGGAACTCACAGAAGAATGGACCGGAAAATGGCGGGAGGCGCAGGCCATCCTTCGCGAACAAAAGGCGCTGGGTTTGAGAAAGGCCGGCCCCGGCGTCGTCCTGGATTCGGACAGGCCGCACCTGGTGGCTATCGACGACGACCCTCTTAGTACGGGCGTCACGCTGTACCACCTGAAGGAGGGCGAAACTACAATCGGAACAGAGGATTCCGAAACCAAGCAAGACATCAGTTTGCGTGGGCCAGGAATGGAGCCGCAACACTGTATCATCACATTTGAAAACGGCGTGGCGACTCTGAACCCGAAACCTGGTGCTCAAGTGTGGCTGAACAATATTTTGATTGAGAACCCGGCGAGATTGTCGCAGGGTTGTATTATTTTCTTGGGGAGAGCGCATGTTTTCAGGTAAAAAAATATTTATAAACTCTTATTTAGCAAAAAATTCGAACATGATACAATAAAAACCGCTAATGGTTTACTGGATGAGATCTGAAAGATGCAATTATTATTTCATTTGAATTATATAGAAATATATATAAAAAGTGGTATATCTTGCTAAACAATTTATAGTGATAAGTAATATTACAGTTTATTCTTTTAGGCTCTGTAATTTTAAGTTGAATCTAATTGCCAATCAAGCGAAATAAGTAATTTCCCTTATTTATATATATTTATGGAAATGCTTATAGATGTAAAATTATAATATATGCACAATATTCAAGTGTTTTAATCAATTTGCACATGCAAATAAATGACATTCTTTGTGTCATTACTTGTCTCATATCAGTTTGTTATCTATTGTTTATTTAATAATGAATTAATCACTGTGACTATCGCGCTGTTTCAGATTTAATGACCCGGCGGAGGCTGCCGAAATGAGAAAGGGAGAACGCACACACTTATCCAGGATGAGCTTACTCAGCTGGTCGACACCGGACTTGGCTGCTTCTATGGAGAATTTACAACGGTAAGCTATAAACAGTGGCGAATCTTTAGCATTACCACCGATTTTTTTTGCCTTTTTAAGTTAATCAAAATCAAGAGTAATATTAACATTTGTAATCATGGCCGTCTGAATATAGGTAGAAATATTTAAAAATCCCACCCCCTTCAAACTATTTTTCCCACTTAGAAGCTACTATATTATATAAAAAAATTAAAATTTGAAACGTTTCGTAAATCTACGAAAACATTATTGGTGAATTTTCAAGAACCACAAAAAGAACTTTAACAGACTGTTTTATATTTCTTAATACTACTTTACAACTTTTAAACTACAACTATTTGTAGAAACGCAACATATTAAATATTGTGGATGCCAATACCTTACACTTTGGTGTAACTTGTATGGGTTTCTCACATTAAAATAAAGATATAATTACATTATGCACATATTATTAATTCAATTTGCTTAAAGGTTGAACGGCGAGGATCCTTCAGAAATCGAAATCCAGAGGCTGAACATTGTTAAGGAAAAGGAGATCCTTGAGAAAGAACAAGAGGCTTTTGAAAAACGCAGGAAGTCCCTGGAGGAGGCTCAGGCCAAACTTGAGGCTGAAAAGAAGATCATGGAGGAAGAACATGCAGCACAGGTTTGACAAAAATAATATTTAAAATTACCAATGTAATACAGCAGTAACTATAATTTTACTGTTAGAAAATACTGATGGAGCTCTACTTAAAATCCATTTACATTCTAGGCACGTCAGCTACAAGAAAACTGGCGTAACTTAACAGCACAACAGAAACAAAGGGAGATGGAGTTACAAAGGAAAGAGCAGGAATTGATAGCGCAAAGGGAGGAGCTTGAAAGAGAAAGGCGGCAGATTATGGGAGAGGTGCGTTTATGTTTATTTTTTCTCTTTATTAACTAGTATTTGTGTAATTTTGTTGTAATAATAGTTTTCAGTTAATTAATTTTATTTTTTTTCCTGTGTAGATAGAGGAAGACTGTAAAAACATGAAAGATTGCAAGAATGACATTTTGATTAGGTTAAAGAATGCGTGCCAATTTGTGTTTTCCCACTGTAATGAGTTTACCTTTGCCGATTCCCATAGTAAGCAAGCCTTTCAGGTATAGTTCTGTATTATTTAAAATTTTGTTCTGTCACACGTTATTTCTCGTGCGAGTCAGAATTATACGGTGGATATGGGTAGAGCTTTCCGATTATTTGCGAAGATATTATTTTTGCCTATACTCTGAAGGGACTAGCCTATCACGGTATACGTCTGATGTGCATTAGAGATATTTAACATTATTAATATGATTGCATTTTTCTGTAAGTGATTAATGCTTTTGTTGTATTTTATTGACTTAGTTATATAGAACCAAAGATAAGAATGACTCGTTAATCTTAGATTTAACGCTGATAATAGCGCCTTTTTAAACATGAATCTACTCGCACGTTTCAATCCACGCGTTCCCTAAAAACATTTTCCAGATCCACGGTATTTGTCTAATGATCTGTTTGATAATAAATTAATCAAACAGAAGTCTTTTAAATTCGATTTTAATTAGATCCATCAAGTCTTAAATATTTCGGAGATCAGTTATCAGCATCAAATTCCTAAGTCGAAATGATATAGAATCTTTCTTATCTTTGGTTATATTGTTTTATTCATTTTTTTAATGTAGTTATTTTATAAATGTTATTAACTCATTTTTGTTGATTGATCTATGGGTAATTGTGTGTACATCAAGAACAATCAATTCTTGAAATTTAAGTCGTGTTTTCTAAAGTCTAATCTACTTTACTATACTATACGTACATTTGGTTGCATAACATTTAACTTATTACAAAGGAAAACACAGAGTAGTAATATAGAAACTTAATTTGGATGTCTAAGATGTGCACACAAATACCCATTTATGGATCCACATCAGTATTAGCGCGTACGGGGTGCAAGCATTTGGGCATCAATAATAAATTGTTCGGTGAAGGTATTATCTTATTAAATTAAATTAAGGTAAGAAATTGTGTTGTTATAAATATTATCTGAAATTCATGCTTAGTATCTATGGATATTAATGTGAGATACCCAGACGCCTGCTCTCAGCTAATGTATCATAATGCAATAGATATTTTATTATTAGTGTTCAACAATGCATCTATTATATATATTTAATAATCACGTTATTCGAAATTTACAGAAATACTCATTCAATTTTCCTTTTAACAACATTTAACTGAATTATTTGTTCTGTATGTGAATAATTATACAGGGTGACTGACGAAAAACCTTTGGTGCTGTATCTCGCTTATTTTTTATCCGATTTTAATAAATAAAACATCAAATTAAACCATTTTTAAAAGACTTTTATAGGATCTAAACTGTTATTTTTTCTCGCACCCAGTTTTTGACAAAATACGATCAACATTTTTTTTTTAAATTGCACTGTATATATATTTTTATTGATTCGCAAGGAGATTTTTTTTCTGAATATAAAATTGTAGACAAATTTATCCATACATCAAACTTAAGTCAAGAAATTGAGGATTAAAAAAATAAATAAAAAGTCAAGTATCCATTGTAAACAATATACAGACCCTATTTTAAATGTCAAAAGTGACAGTGACAGCCATTGATACAATACTGCAACGATTTTTAATTATTTCATAATTAAAATGTTGCAATATTTCAAACACTGTACTAGATTTTTGTGCTTCTACAGAAATCGTTTTTCAGTTTTTGAAATCTTGCAACATTTTTATTATGAAATTATTAAAAATCATTGCAGTATTGTACCAATGACTGACACTGTCACTTTTGACATTTGGAATAGGCTCTGTATATTGTTTACTATGGGTATTTGATTTTTAATTTTTTTTTAATCCTCAATTTCTCGACTTTGGTTTGATGAATGGATAAAATCGTTTACAAATTTAGATTTAGAAAAAAATCTCCTTGCGGATCAGTACAAAATATATATACAGTGCAATTTGAAAAAAAAAGTTGATGTTGATCGTCTTTTGTCAAAAACTGGATGCAAGAAAAAATATCAGTACAGTTCATATTAAAGTCTTTTAAAAATCATTTAATTTGATGTTTTATTTATTCAAATCGGATCAAAAATAAGCGAGATACAGCACCAAAGGTTTTTCGTCAGTCACCCTGTATATACAGCCAAATTTGTAAATGATGTTACAGTGAAGCTATTATTTCGAAGATTATGTAATTAAATAAGTGCAATGATCAAATAATGTATCTGATAAAATTGATATAATTGTATATAATTTATTTTTATATATTACTTAAATATATTCAGACGTTTGCTCTTTATCAAATAAGTATGCTATTTGTAAATTTTTAATATTTACATATTTTCAGGATCTAGTTACAAAATCCGAAACCTATTCTCTGTCAGACTCAGAGTCTGACTATTTAGTAGACCTACTGAACGGCGTTAAGGGGCACCAAGTGCTGCAAGATCTAGTTAACCAACATGTAAGTATCCACTAACATTACTTTTATTATGTGGTTAAATTAAAAATAAACTTTGTAACCTATTCAGAGAGAGAGAGAGATATTCCTAACCTCCTATACTAAACTAGCCTTAGGAACTTACCTTCTATAACAGCGCCTTCTGTGGAACGTTGTTGAAGCCCCCTACCGATGTTAGAAACATTTCCCAGATTCACTATTCCACTAAATGTATGAAATCTGTTAGATCACGAATGAATCTAATGAAAAGTTTTAGTTCTAACGGTTTCATACATTTAATCATTAATATAAAAAATAATGATACAATCCATTTTTTTACAATTTGACTTCTAAAAATTTCTGTATGAGTACTATTCTGTTCTCTATATTATTAATTATATTTATATTGTAATTAATTAGAGGAAAGAGTTAGCGGAATTACAAGCGGAGCTGGAGAGGAGGGTACAAACTTTATCCGAAAGGAGAGTTGCCGTGGAGCGTCTGGACAGAAAGTTGGTGGGTTTAGTGGACGAACAGCTGGAGCTGGGAATGCCCTCTAGTGAGGAGAAGCTGCGCAATTTAAAGGAATCACTGGCGTCGCGTACCGAACAACAGCTTCAAGAATTGGAAATGAGGAAGCAGGCGTATGTTTATATTTATATTAATTTAACCTTTTTAAATTAACGACATAATTTTCTTATTTCAGTTTAACTTTAAATCTAAAGAAGATAAACTGTGCACAAAGTCCAGGATCGCTAGATATAAATTTCAGCAGCAGTTGTGAACAAGAACAGGGCACGTTGAGCAGTGATACCTATCATACAGCCGCCAGCGGATGTTCCGCACAAATGCTGACGATGGAGGGTATCGAAAGATTGATGAGCGACAGTGGTGTAGAACTAAGACCATCGTCTCGACCACAGGATGAGAGTGATTTGTCTAGTAATGAGGATTATAAGGTAATTAAATATTATAAACATTTACACATAATAGTGAACTCTTGATGTTTACAATAGGTTGGAATAAGTAGCTGAATTTATGTAACATAATGGAGAATAGTACACATCAATATCATGCATTATTATGATTTAAGTTCAAAATTTCTATATTGCATTTCAAACTCAATAAGCCGCAGATTCGCACCATTAAATTACAATTCGTTTTTGTTTTTCTTTTCTTTTTCTCATTCATTTAGGGGGTAGGAAGCGATTCCCAGTCGACCAGTTCTGTTGAGAACCACTCCCCAGTGATAAGAAAAAGGAGGAAAGATAACGATGCGCTTCGTCACCTGACCCAGCGCGTCATGCAGCAGAAGCAGCTGATACTGAGGTGCTTGGACTCGCGCTGCTCAAAATCACAACTCGACGCTCAAATTGCTGTAAGACTTTTAAAATTTATAAAAGACATCGACTGGAATGTTACAAAATGTGCAAACTTATTAGTTACTTCAAAGGAAGACCAAATGTATTTGAATATCATCCTTTATTGATGCTGTGATTAGTATTTCGTTCATTGTACTTATTATTTAGATTTGTATTTTTGATCAAAGTTGAACCCATATCAGCGTCCAGAAAAAGTGCAAATTAATAATAATCAACATCTTTCAACGACATATCATGGCTGGGCCAGTTTTGGTTAGAGCAACATTCTTGCAACGATTTTATTAGATTGTACCATTTGCTATTATATTGAAATTTGCTTCATTCTCTTTAGTTCTTATTTAAAGATTTCTATTCAGATTCTGCAAGACTTACAAAAACAATGCATGGCAATAAAAATGGGCTCCCCTTCTGTACTTTCTCCCGCCGCCGAGCACCCCCTTCAAGACCTGGACAATACGCCTAGTCCTATCCGACCAATTCACGCAGGATCAACTTCAGCCTTATACTCACCACCATTGCCTGTAAGTATCGCGTCTATATCGTATGCCAATCATGTTATCAAAATCTGTATGTATTGATTTCTAATTTTTGCCGTTAGTTACACAATAGTCAATTGTCGCCGTACAGTACCTTATACCGCTCGATGCCATCAATCATCACAGAAGCCGACAACGAGTCGGTGGTGAGCATCGGCAGCTACTGTTTGCGCGGCACGGGTTCGCAGACGCATTACGAGTACGAGGTTAGGATAACAACCGCAGACGAGAGGTGGTGCGTGCTGAGAAGGTACAGAAGATTTCGCGACCTGCATATAGCCATGAAGGCACGATATGGCGAAAAGGTATGAGAAAGTTTGCGCATACGTATTTAAATAAGAAAAGATTCAATTTTAAAAACATAACTGAAAATATCAAATAATTGAGCCTATTTTTGATTACAGATTACGCAAATACCGTTCCCATCAAGGCAGCTCTTCGCTAACACGGAGTCCGTGGCGCAGTCGCGTAAGCGCCAACTGGAGAACTACTTAAGGAGGCTGATCGAAGTGTGCAAGACGCATCCCTCCTGTCCGCTCACGTACAGTGGTCCAATCACGCGCGCGACTCTTATCAACTTCTCCCCTTTCTTCAGGAAAGGCGTCTTCGAGAACGGAAAGTATGGGACTAGCTAGTGATAACAGCAACAGGAAACCTACGCCGAAAGGGACAATTGATATGTTCCTGCAGGTTACATGTTACCTCTTAAAGATGTTTGGTGCTCCAATCATATACGGATGAAATCTGGAGTGATCAGTTATTCAATATTTTTCTTAAATATTAAGAAATTTACTTTCTTCCAAATGAAAAATGAATTAATTCATAATTAAATATTATATGTTATGTAATAAACATAAGAAGTGTCTTTGAAATGTATATTTTGAAAAAAAAACGTCATATAACATTTACATCAGATGAATTAATTTTTAAAATATTTGCTTAAAAAATATTAAGCTAAATTTACACACCTAAACGCTCAAAACTAAATTAAAAGTACATCGAGGAAATCTATTTTATTGGATTTGGCCAATAGCATGAATTAATTCTATTTTCAATTATTTAGATTCTAATTTATTTTCTTAACAATATTTCTAATTGTCTTCTATTATCTAATAATTTAAACAGTATGAATTGTGAACACTCCTGATTTCAACTGCACATATTTATTTTTTTATTGTTAGATTATTTTCCATTCGGGGACGGGAGACTGCACCAGATTTAGTTAATACCTTCAACTGTATACATTAATTTATTTAAATAATAGTCTATTTTAATGATTTTGAACTCCAGTGGTTGACGTTTTCAGAAAATGAGATGTAAATACAGGTTAGTACAAATTCGAGATGCTTTACAGAAACCGAGAAGTGCAATACGAAATAGTAAATGTTACAATGAAGTTTTACGATGAAATGAAATACAAAGTCAATATTATATCAGTGTATTTACCCACGAGTTGCCAAAATTACGTCCGTTGCCGATTCTTCGAAAATGAAAAATGTGTGCAATTTAGTGAAAAATGATTGTAAATAATAATAGGTGTTGACTTAATTTATTACAGTATTGCACATTGCGTTGAAATTGAGGGATGCGTCTTATGGTATGTGGAATGTAAATTTTATATAATTAAATTAAATTTAAAGTTCCCCACAATTATGAATACGGATGTGATGTCTATTACCAATAAATATTTTACACTCCACAAAATTAATTCAGGCGAATATTTAATTGTCAGAATTTATATTTTTTAGTCACATTTTTGTTGATTTAACGAATATATTTTTAAGAAATCTTTTATGTTGTGTATTGTTTCAATCTCTTATTTATACTATACTGTACTACAACTTCCATTAATTATAAGATACATCCTTTTATTTCAACTATTATAGTTATTATTTTAATTAATATAAACCGTACTTTTATAAGCTGCGCGAGTTTGCCTTAGTAACATATTATATTTTTCTGCGCTACTGAAAGGGTATTTTTCGACTAAGCTTTAATGACGGTGGTGAAATTATTTGACTAAAATACCTCTTCTAGTTGGTTCGTCTCTACAAAAAAATGAAAATTGTTCTTGTGATATTAATATATATATACCTCTGTGTGATATGACCGTTTCGACTAAATCAGTGCGAAATTAAAACAATCGAGACGTTTAGTTCTCATTTTTTGGATGTTTTTACAAGTAATGTTATTTTTTATAGTTTTCTGCACTGGATTTATATGTATATTGTATTCCTAATTTTGAATGTACGAATAAAAGGTTTATTGATGTTTTCTTTTCGATACTTTTTTTTTGCTATGTTCGAGTCACGTTATTTAAATGATGGATTGTATGGAATTTTTGAAATATACTTGTTTATATCAAATTTTGTTTTATTAAAATATCTATATATTATTTACTTGTATTGTATAATAAAACAGCGTTTTTTATAAAATCTGTGTCCCTACAGAAAACATCCCTAATCACAAATATTTGGTAAATTTTAAAGTATATAGTAAAATGAAAATACACTTCTTAAATTTTGTTCGGTGTCATTAGAATAATTTTGCGTGTCTCTTTCTTGTGCCAATATTTTAATCTTTTGGGACACTAATCATGATGTTGCTTTTCTTAGTTTCGGGTTTCTTGTGATCACCGGGCACAGTGTCCTCGGTTTCATAATTCCTGTTCGACGTCGAAGATTCCTGGGTTTGATTCGGGTGCACCAATTTGCCGATCAACGTGCTGGGTCTTTCTTTCCTTGCTCTGACCCAATCATGCGCAATGACTCTGTCGAGCGTCAGTCTCAACGTAATATCCGGTTCCAAAATGTGTCTGACGATGGACTTTGCCGCTGAAGAAATAGTGTCGCGTACTCGCGACCTAAAAACCCAGTTCCTCGTCATCTGGTCCTTCAGCAATTTTCTCAAGTTCGAGTCGTCAAATGGCATGGATGCGTTTAGCATAATGAAAAGGATTATACCAAGCGACCAAATGTCGGAGAGCTTCGGGTTGTAAGGGGTTCCGTTGACGACTTCTGGCGCCGCGTACGCCGCTGAACCGCAATAGGTCTGGCTCAGTACTCGACGACCTTCTTCGTCTATGCAGAAACGCGCGAAACCAAAGTCTGCTAGTTTCACGTTGAAGCGCCTGGATAGGAGTATGTTTTCGCACTTAAGGTCTCTGTGCGCTATGTTTTTGTTGTGGAGGTACTGCAAACCGCTCGCCATCTGCCGAAACCAGAGCTTCGCTTGTTGTTCGGGCACCACACCATTCCGCTTGATGAAATCTAACAAATCTCCATTGTCAGCATATCTAAGAATAATTAGGGTACTTGTACTAAATATAATGCCGTTTATGTGCAATATGTGAATTTCTATCATAAGACATGTAGTTGTTTAATAAATAAATTAGTTTATTACATTTTACAAAATGAAAAATTCAAACAAATTTGATGTTTGGTATCATCCACACAAGAAAAGCTTTACTTGGGTTCATATAAGTGTTATTGTAAATTAATACAATATCTAAATGTCTGTTGATGATTCACTGATAAGAGTCTTAAATTTGTGATAAGCTTTTCAAGAATAATTAGTTTAAGGAAGGATTCTGAAATCTAAAGTACTTTTTTTGTACTCGTATTGGCTAGACTAACATTTTAATTACATTTGGTTTTATTTTGTATATTTCATAATATTATGTTAGAAAGGAGTAAAAAACTAAATAGATGAATCGAGTAGTTAATAGCAATATATATGTATGATTAATAGATAACAATAGGTCTAATAACAATTATGCAGACAAAATAAATGAATTATAAAGCTTTTTATTCTTAATTGTAATCAGAGAATCTATGATGACCAATTACTTGAAGCATTAAATTATGCTTCAATTACCAATTACTTGAAGCATAATTTAATGCTTCAAGTAATTGATCATCATAGATTCTCTGATCACAATTAAGAATAAAGAGCTTTATAGATTACATATAAGGGTGAATGATTTAGAATTATTACAATTGGTGGTATTATGTTTTGTATAAGTATTATTATTAAATTAATTACCTCATAAAAATAAAAACCCTCGGTCCCCTCTGCAGTATACTGTGTACTTGAATCAAATGTGCATTCTCAATTTTGGTTAGGATGTCCAATTCCCTGGGGAAGAACTTCTCCAAAAAATCTTTGGGCGCGCGTTCCTTGTCGAAAATTTTGCAGGCCAACTTCATCTTCTTCCCCCCGGTCCCGTCCACGTATTCGGCTAGGTGGACGGTGGCGTACGAGCCTTGCCCGATTTTCTTACCGATCAGGTAGCCCCTTTGCTCCAAGGCGTTCACCTCCGAGTTACGCGGGCTCAATTTTGAATTAGCCATAATTAAAGGAGTGTCTGCCGTACTCCCGATTTTTCATTCTACACCGTCGAAGAACTCCATGAATACGCACCCCACCTGCCTTGCAATTCGAATTTCGTAACGTGGATGGAAAGGTTTCCTACAGGAATTTTTATGCAACCAAAAAGTTTTTTTGAATCTTTGAGAGACAGGAAAATGACACTGAAATAGAAACAATTTTTTTACGTACACACTTGATTTTGACGATTGAAGCTTCTTTTCTCATGTGTTAATACCAATGGATTATTTCCACGCACGTTTATAAGGAAGTTCCGAGATAAATAGTGTTCAGAAAAACATTGATGGTTTGCAGTCGTATTTACGATAGAGATAGTACAGCAGCGTTTGTTCGAGTTTGGAATCGGGTGGATTAACGGTATTCTTTGCTTCTGGAAGATAATATAATAGCACTTTGGGTGGCGATCATTTAAAGTAATGAGCTCATTTACACACAGCTAAATACATATAACAAGATGACCACGAGATCGATAACCAAATATACTAAAACTACTTTTATTCAGAATTTTAAAGTTGCAAGCTCACTAACATATACAGACAGATAAAGATTTCCATGATAAATTAAAAGTTTAATGGAAAGTGGCCAATATTAAAGCTAGCTTTAATCCAAAGACATTAAATAACTATCCCAACTGCTACATTAATGATTTAATTTATTCTTTTATTTTATTTTGATTATTTAAAATAATCACATTTACTGTTCAGTTTTCAGTAGTTTTTTAGTTTAAAGCAAATGTCTAAATAAAATTTCACCTGTAACTATTTTTGTTTTTTTTATTTAATTATATATAAAATACATATGTTACAAAACTTTCAAGCTTCATTCTCTGCCTCTCCTCTATCAATTTCAGGTCTCGTATCTTCCTCGGCGTTTGAAGCATCATACTCCATTTCTGAGGAAGCCTGCTGACTTTCATCAAGTGGTTCATCCTCTATTGGTACTGGCATCGGCTTAGAATTGTCTGTGTCTTCTTCCTCGCTGTCAGAATCTCTATCTTCACCGGGGTGCGAGGAAATAAACTGCTCGTGTTCTTTAACTTCTACTTGGCCTGGTTTCTCCCATTTCTTTTGAGTCTTGAAAAAATCGATAATACAATATTACAAGAGATATATAGGGTAAGATAACGAAAAATTTAATGAAATCAAAGATTACACCGCAACAAGCAGAAAGTATATATTTATTTTTAGAAATAAACATTAGCAATTGAAAAGAGAATTTGGAGAATGTTGAAAATCATGAGTTATAGTATAACTTTACTGCATATGTGCACATCTTCATTTACAACGTAATCAATATTTTTTTAACTTACCAAATAGTAATAATCCTTCATGGCTTTCACATGCTCCATATAATAAGTATATACAAAATTGGCCATTTGCGTCATATCTTCAACAACCATCGATTTAATATTATTGGAGTGTGCTTGCTGCCTTATTGTTGGATACAGCTCATTCATTACTAAGTGCATTTTGGTAGGACGCATCATTAGCTGTAAATAATAACAATTTGAATATTAAAAAATTGTAGTGAGCTCATTATACTATTTTTCTTGTATACTTGGTTTCTTAAAGAAAGTAGCATTTTAATTAATTACAGATTATCTTAACTTATTTCTTTTGTTTCCAATGAACAAAATTGTACATCTCTACGCTAGGTCAATTATTCGTTCATTGGTATAGGTCAGGCGCACGCTAGGCCGGTTTATTGACTTTTTTCTTTAAATACAAGGGGTTAAGTTATATTAAAGTAGGTCGGGAGTATCCTAGATTAATTAATGTCTCATTTAAGTTCATCCGGAATTTATTGAGGTGCGTCATGCGTATTGATCGGGGTAGGTTAAGAACATATTGGGATAGTATAGGATTTATTAAAATGAACCGGATGTACGCTAATTTATGAATTTCATGAAAATTTTAATTTTGTAAATTTCAGCTGTTCTTTTAACCAATTTAAGTCTTTCTATAAATTAATGTCTATTAAAAATAAAACATATTTACTTGTTGGAATGCTGGAGTTAATTCGAAACAGTTCTGGAAAAGGGACACCCTGGCAAAAATGTACAATCCAAGCCTAGCACGGGACATTGCGACCACCAGCCTTCGCACATCCCTTAAATGACCGACCGCTCTAGTCCTGACCAAGGACAGGATTATGTAGTCGTTTTGTTGTCCTTGGTATTTATCAACTGTAGTAACCTACGGATAAAATATTAATTAGGTGTATAATTTATATAACTCATAAAACATATCTACCTTGTGAGGTCTACCAATTAATGGATTTTCCGCACATCGTGTGTTAATCACGTCACGTATTAAATGTTTCTGCCCGTTGTAGGTGGTTAGAATTGATATCTTATGAGCTGGATAACCGATCAATCGCATGTACATAAATAATGCAACGCAATATTCCGCCTCTGCCAAATTCTGTAATTGAAATGAAAATTAAATTGATAATACGATAAAAATGTTTTCGTTCGGTGAAATGCTCGAGTGAGTTCGCAAAATGATTCAAAGATGGCGCTGTTATCAGCGTCAAATTCTTGAAGCAAATTTAGTATACATCTCTGACACTAATATATTATTTTTATTATTATTAAAAAAAACTCGCAAAATGGAACTATCAAGCAATTTTTCATCATTTCATTTATTTTTAAAGGAATAAAAATATTTTTTGATCTGCAATTTATTTTATAGCTAACCTGATAAAAGTACGGACTCGGTTCTGACTCTCCAACATTGTTAAAATCTTCGACGTTGATCAATTGGTAATCATACTTCAGACCAGCATTAGCATTTTGGTACTCCCGCCACTCATTCACATGCTTTAAATTACCCAAATTTTTATACCTCCACTTATATAAATTGCATATACTGCAAAAAAAATACAAATGAATACAAATCTTAAATATGGTCATAACAAACAAAATGCATTAATAAACAAACCTGGGCCTTGCTCTTCCCTGTCCATCCAAATCTACCGTGGGCACCCCAAGTCTAACCAGCCTTGTGAATAAACTCTGCTCCATGTTTGAATACTTTTGGAAAGCCATATTTTTGATTACTGGAGGCAGTTGGTGATGGTCACCAATCATGATCCATCTCTTAAGCCTGTTGTACCCATCTTGGGGATTCTGAAGCAGCAATGGTATGAAGGTTTCGATTTCCAAAATCTGCGCGGCCTCCTCCATAAGAATATTATCATATTTAAAACCTACAAAAATTCATTGCACTATAATAGTTACTTGAATGAGGGAAAACAGCAAAACTGTTCTAAAGAATTATGCTCTATAAAAAGTAAAAATCCTACAATCAAAACCACTCTTCAATTGAATATTATTTGGTATTGTATATTCTAATATTGTATATTATTTCTAAAACAATAGTTTTTCATTAGTTATATTTGTTATCTTTAAGTGTGACTCATAATTTTTTTAATAAAATATTTGTTTCCATGTTTGTAGTAATATATTAGATTTTTTTCTTCTTTCTAAGAACGTATCGGTAATATTCAAAAAGATAAACGTTTATAAAGTTATCAATAATGGCATAATTATTTTATTATTTCTTACCCATATCTACCAACTCCTTTCTTTTCAAAGCAGCGTGCGTACAAGTCATGGCGATAATCTTCGCCTCCTTCACCAGCAAATACTTTGATCGGTCCAGTCCTGATCTCAATAACTCGAATGCTCTAAACTCTTCGAGCTCTTTAAAAACATGCTCGATGTATCTAAAACAACTGTCAGCCGTTTCCAGATCGTCATCCAGAGACGTTTGTTTGAATAGAGGTTGAGGAGCATTCTCAAAGAACTTTGTAAAGGGAAATTCTTTGGCAACGGATTCCAGGTCGACGGGTTTGTTGGTTTTGGGCCGGACGATACTCTGGTAATGTTCCCATCTCGATAACACTTGATATAAATAAAAGTGTCCGGCTGTTTCACATGTATACGCTACATCGCCTTTGACGTCTAGTGATTCCTGCAATCTCTGAACGTCCATAAGGAGATCCAAACGTTTTGCTAAGACGTAGTTTACTCTTCCATATCTAAGAATTTACACAAAGAATAAAGTAGAATTAAATTTACAAATTTGATTTTCTCAGGGTACTAGGACATAACATATGATGTTAATAATAGCGTGTTTTTATAGAACATTGGCCCTAATAACAGCGCCTTCTCGAAAACATGAAGTGGAAAATCTATTAATGTCGTGGTTTTATTTATCCTAAGCCTTTATGTTTTCGTAGCAATAAATATAAAGAATAATTTATTTAAGCAAACATACACCAGATGGCGTCTAGTAGTTTCATCGACCATTTAATAATTTAATTAGTGTATTCATTTTTACATACCTGCTAAAATCCTTTTCGGTTTCCAACGCTTCTTCTCCGTGGCCCAAACGTAGTAGATGCCTCTCATCAATATCGAGTGCCGCGATTTTCTCGAACAGCTGATTCAAAGCTTGATTGGAATGCGTTACAATCAGTGTACGTTGGTTGGGGAAGTTGTGATAAAGATTTGAAATGATCTGCACGGCGACGTCAGTCTTTCCCGTACCAGGAGGACCCACGACCAAAGTTAATCCCGGCTGCATGCCCGCCCTAATGGCTTCCACTTGAGTTGGCGTGAATGGAATTGTGTTTCTATAAGTTAAATAAACGGAATGGTGGCGACCGTTACTACGTGATAATTTTTTAATGGAAAAAATAAAACATCTTACAATGTTTACCATAATTTATAAAATTTATAAACGAGCGCCATCTAACTAAGCGCGGAGTAACTAAACGTTTTTAGAAAAAAAAACGTTCGATTATTACCAGGTTTGAACGTTAAATATAATATTTTTGTAATTAGTTTGAACTTATTTGAAATTTAATCGCTTTTTCATAAAAATTACAATATTATAGATAGCATAGATAATTTACGTACTTTTTAGGCTCGTTAAAAGTGTAAGGACCACGTCTAGGTATAATATGCGGCTCCACAACCAAAACCTTCTTCTGCTTCTCTTCCTCTTCATAAAAGTCTTCGAATGTTAATCTGTAGATATATATAATAATTTAGAACTTTCATTAAAATGTTTTGAATCAACATTATTGCTCAATTAAATAAAACACTAGTTTGGCACTTTTTGCACTTGGTTTATTAATCACTAGATGTACATTTCGATCACTAAGTGGCCATTATCAATAGCAAACAGTTTAATAAACCAAGTGAAAAAAGTGCCAAGCTAGTGTTTTATTTAATTATAAACATTTTCACGTACTCTTAAGATCCAACAAATGATTGCTCAAGTAAATCCACAATTATTATTATTAATTTTAAAAGGAACAAAAGATATTTAATTGTTCCTTTTATAAGTTAAAAAGACAATTTCAGTTATCTAATTGTGTTATTGTTTTGCTCGCGTTATTAAATAACAAAAACCGGTATATTATTAAAGTTATAATACTTGATAATTTCGATTTAAACTAAATATTTGTACCTGAAAGGGCGTACAAGTTTCTTCGGATTATCCGTCTTCACCTTAATTTCGTAGTGGGGAAAACACGACCTCAGATGATCCATACTGATGAAAGTGTCATTGAAGTCCATGGTGGGGATCTTGTTAGACATTTGGGAGTAATGCGCGGCGCTCGGATCGCCGTAACCTAGGATGATGTCGTGCAGCCAGTCAGGTACGACGCATTCGGTGTTCATCAATTCTCTGATGGTCTCTAATACTGCTTTGAAGTTGTTTTCCTTCGGTTTGCGGCGCATTAGTATGTTAAAGCCTATTAATTAAACTTGATTAAATTATTTTTATTTAAAGATGTCTTTACTAACATTTACATTTGTATACTACTAGTTCAAAATAGCCCAATACATGTTGTTGAAGAGAAACATTCTATATTTCCTTTCCTTCTATGTAACCTTGTGTTAAAGTGAAATTAGGAAATTCCTCTTAGTCATCAATAATAAACGTACATTACGAAACATGAATAATTGAAAATTTTATTCACTTTATAAAATCCAATAATTATAGTACATAAAATTGTTAAAATATAATAATAACAAGTTTAAATAATTACATGAATCACTTATTAATGCATAATAGTACCTGAATCCTATTTAATTAACGATACCACCCTGCTTACCTTCATATATGTCTTCGCCGCCTTCATTCATATGGTTCATGTCGTCACGGTACTGATTGCAGTCCAGCCACACCCTGTACGTTCTTTTATCGCCAGGAATTATGGGCTTAGGTTCAGGACCATCTTCTATGACCCTTCCGTTACTATCGAGCATGCCTTCAACCTCACATCCTCGAATACAGTGCAGGCCGACTTGTGGTATAAAAGGCTGTTTGTAATTATATTTTGTACCTAGATAAATATGAGAAGTTTATAATTATTCCACATAAAAGAAAAATAATTTCTCAATAGTTACTTCAATAAAGATACCAAAAAATTGGCAGTGAATGCCAACAAAAAGACGCAGAAGAAGGAAGTGAAGTAGACAAATAATAAAAGACTAAGAAATGTGGATTGCAAATAATATAGATAAAAATAATGAACAGGGAAAGATTTTATAATTCTCAATATTTTAAATTTAATTTTAAAAAAAGAAAGAAGATAGTTAAGACATAAGCAATAGAAAATAGATTGTGCACAATATAGATAACAAAAGAAAATTTAATTTGTTAAGTAATAAAGAAAAATTGCAATGTTATAAATAATAAAACAACATACCTATAGGATTTTTTGGTTTTACGGTAATTAGAAAGCATACATCGTGCTTTCTTAAATTCTCCCATTCCGCCTTGATTTCTGGGCGCACGGATAAATTGACAGTTACATCAGCACGTACTCTGCTTGGCCTTTTTTCACCTGAATAAATATATCATTAACATTCATTATAGCTTGTGGGCCGCTGTGTAATATTTATTATAATATACAGTCTTACAGTATATAATATTTTATTTATAAAAATTATCATCTATATGAATGTTTTTTAGAAACGTATTAAAAATCTTGAATACAATGTGATATAAGACATAATTTCTATTTCTAAAGTAAATAAAACTTAAACGTTTAGACACAATACCAATGTAACAAATTATTTTATTTCAGAATAAACATCGAAGAAAATCTCTTTGGAGTTTTAATTATAATTGATATATAGATACTTTTCAATAATCAGAATGTAATTAATAATTTATTTTATCGTTCAATAAAATATTAATTGATATTAATATCAAAAACTAGCAAAATAAAAAATACCTATGTTTGGCTTTGAAACCTCCACAACTGCAAAATTTATAATTGGCTGCGCCATTCTAGCCCATCCTCCCCAGTAAACGCCACCATCTTCAGATTTCCTAGAAAAAATATATAAACATAATCACAACCGCTAAAAAGATATGAAACTATAAACCATACAAATAGAAATGTACTGTTAATGACAAACAACAAAAACATTTTCCAGATCCACGATTATAGTCAGTAATAAAGATTGAATCTACGAATTAACTGTTGGTTGAACTGAAGTCTGACTTTCAGTTTCCCAAACGAATTTGTACAGTGGATTTTTACTATCATTAGTCCTGGATTCGAGAAATATGACCAGCAAATTCTGATAGAGGGCGCTTTGAATGGAATGCTTAAGTAGGTTTTTAAATACTAGCGGCAAGTATTTTCCTTATACTAAATAGAAAATGAGCAAATGGAATTTTAATGAGAAGAGCTAAACAAAACTAAAATGGAATCAGTAAATATTAAGTATACTTAAAAATCAAAAAGAATGATTATATTAAAATTTAAAAAAAATTGTTGTCGAATTTTGTTGAACGCTTATTACATATTTAACTTAACATATTTAAACTTAAACTTTAGATATGTTTGTCAATAAAGATGTATAATTGGTTGCATAAACTGGTCTATTTTTTTTATAATCTGCCAATGAATAAGAATGTTCGGTATACAGAGGAGAAATTATTTATATAGTTTTACTATCAACCACGTCGTCCTTCCGCCGTGTTAACTATGTGTACAAATGATCTTGTTACTTTAAAGGATGGCACCCGTCACTCTAAATCGCCATTAATTTTATCCCAATGGCGAATGGTATCGGTCAACCATTCAATTGTTAACCCGAGCTATGCTTGCTATCGTTCGGCAACAAAACCATATGCATCCACAACCGGTGTTTTATTTAATTTTATAACTAAAAAAACGGTCGCCACAATCCTTATGAAAAAAAACTTCAGTTTAATGACGTACGCCAACCATTGCCAACCATGCATTGCAAATATATTTATTCTAATGTATTTATTTAATAGAAGGAATAAATATAGATAGATACATATATTTATTGAAAAATTGTACATATTTACATTAACATAATGAATAATGAGTGAGGTGTTAGTGTGTTAATCTGTCAAAAGGTTAACAACCAAAGGTCTTTCTTGTTTTGTCCAGTCATATGACGTCAGTCGTTAATGAGTAAAAGAATTAAATGAAATCGAATATGGTTGAATTAGGGTTTCTAGGAAAATAAAGGGATAATATATGGAAGTTGAAAGGATTTTTGGTGAATTTTTTTTATAGGAATATAAATTATAGGTTAGAGGGATTATATAGAGCATTAAGAGGATTCCGGAGTTTTGTTAGGATACGGAGGGATGCTCGCTCGCTAACTTCAATATAGCGGGAGATTGGATTGCTGGGATTGGAATAGAGGGCACAACCATAGTCAAGTAATGGGCGGCAGATCATCTTATAAATTTTTACAGTTCTTGTATTGATGCCATTATTCTTGTATGTCAAGCTTCTAAAGCATTTTGCCCTAGAAGTAATTTTACTTTTTATTATGGCTCTATATTTTTTAGAAATGATTTTTTTATCTAGGTACATTACGGAAACTGAGAGAGGGATCATAGTTTGGGAAATATGGACTTTGTGAAGGGAACTTTGGCGCAATGATAAAGGATTAGGAGCTGTGAGGATTGATTTTAATGCGCCATTTTGTAAATCATCGTTGAAGGGAGTCAATAAGTTCTTGAAGGGATTGAAGGGCTTTTGGTAGTGTGGGAGCATGTGTGATTAGGGCAGCGTCATCTGTAAATTCTAGGAGATATTTGAATGGAATAAAATAGAGAGGATCAGGATTGAAGACATCGGCCCAAAAATGTTATATAACAGGGGTGACAGAGAAGAGCTTTGGGGAATCCTTGTTCAGGAGTAAAGGAAGAAGAAAATAAATTGCGGGTTTTGACTTGGAATAAATACATTATTACTATGTTATTATTATTACATCTACAAAAACTTACCAAGGACAAAGCCTGCTAACTGCATCTTCTATGTCTTGACGAATTTCATCTACAAATAATCGTCAATTATAGGGATTATAATAAAATGTGTCAAATTCATACATTAAAAATAGTATTTGAATATGATATAATTAGCACTTACATGTGGACTCTAGTCGAAACAAGTTAAAATTCCTCAGCAGGTAATCATGCAAAGTCAGAAATTGCAAATTTAATTTTGGAAGGGCCAAACACCCATCGCCTGAAAAATAGGCTGTGGGCACAATGTTCTCATCCCAAATGACCTTTTCTATAGGGTACAGAGGCATCTCGTTTAGGGCGTCCAATTGTGACGTTCTTTTCTCGTGCCTGAAAATCTATGTTAAAATTGAAAAGTAATTAAAATGTTTGCTTTATTGTTATTATTTCGAAATGATTCGTTTTTTATATAATGATAGTTAATCATAGTTTAATATAACAATATAATATAGAAACACTGTTAACTATTATAGCTTCATCTTTTAGTTATTTATGTAAGTTTAGAGTTTAATTTTTACAATTAATATCTTAGTAAATTTTATTAGAAGAGTCTTTAAAAAGTAATATGTTTAACTCAATTTATTGCAAAACTTTAGAAACAATTTTTGTAAATGTTTATAATTAATGATGTATAAATATATTAATAATAATATGTATTAATATATAAATAAATAATATTATTTTTAGAAATACATGAGATAGATTAAGAAACAATTTTCAATATATTAACTGTTGAGTAGTTTGTCAAAAAATGTAGATGTAGATGCATTACTCGTTCAATATTATTGCATTAAAATATCAGTAATTACAATTGATTAATAAATGACCTATTAAATTAATCGACTGTAGAAAATATGGCCAATTATTTATTGCTCTCCCTTTCTACTTTTTTGGAAACGCAATTGAGTGAATGATGGCATTTTATTTAATAGGAATAACATACATAGAAATTTCTGGGTATACATTACCAGTAACTCTTTCAAGAATTTTTCATCGAACCGGCACCAGCCGTTCTCGTTTTCCTTCTCTGAAGGGGGCAACAGGTTAAGATAAACGCCGATGGCTTTCAACTTTTCGCAACTGAAATATCATTATTTTATTATTCAATATACACCAAAATATTAATAAAATTGTTTGCACATAATCTAATTATCGTAATGTTATTAGGTAACATTATTTATAATATAATTATTATAGATTTTAAACTTTTACCATAATGATCTCTAAGATTTGACGGGATTACACTTCTTTGAAATTAATAGTAGTTTTACGAACGATAATAAGAAAGTAATAGTTGTACCGTGCGAAGCGCTGGCGAATAGAGTAGCCGTTGGATGTGTGCTAACATGTTCAATTGTATTTTAGCTGTTTGTGTGCAAAATTATGTCTCGGTGATATTGACTATGCAGTTTATGTGAGTGTTATTAGTGTTCAAGAAAATTTGTGAATTAGGGATGTGGTTAGATTTCACACCGCAAGAAATATGCGACATTGCGATATTCATCTTCAATTGAAGGATGTTAATGAATGAGTCGTCGATTCGGCGCTGGTGTCGCAATTTCAACTTAGGAAAAGAGAACACCCACGATGACGATACAAAAACTCGTTACACCTTACGACAAATGTTTAAATTTGCGATGTAATATACATTAGTATTTTTATGTTCCCAAACGGGTTCTACTTTCCGGATGGCCATCGTATTCTAGAGAAAATCGTTACCTAGTTATTATAGTTTGTCCAACGTGAAAATTCTTAAAGTGTATAGAAGTTAATCATTTACCTGAGTGTGCTAAAATGTTTATCCAATGAATTTCTAGTGTCAACGCTGGCAACATTTGCGAGCGCAAAGCTCTTCAGTTCAGGAAACTTGGCGAATGCAGCTTTCTGAATGATAAATAATAAATTGAAATATTATATTATATAAAAGAGATGTTACATTTTACGTATCACCAATAAAAATAAAATAAATATAGCTTACCTGTAGAGAAGTGATTTTAGAATAGTGAATTTCTGTCATGTCGTGGTCTGTGAGGGGATCACCGGTCTCATCACTGATTTCAAATCGGGTGTAAAATTTTAGCATCTCCAGTAACTGAAAAATATAGTTTTTATTTAATCCACCAAGATACAACGCCCGATAAAGAGTATACCATTATATATTTTTTAATAATAGTAGAAATTTGTCACCTATTTTGAATTGCCCTGGTAAAAATAAATGTCCAAGAGTCAATCTGCGCTGATGAATATTTTCAGGTTTAACTCATTAAAAAAAAACAGCAATCTTGACGTAACTCGTATAATGTATAACTTTCATATCGTTAGAGTTAAACAACTTTTAATTGTTACTTCAATAATTAATATTTAATCGTAATTAATAAATGAAACAAGAACACTCTTAAAGAAAGTGAAGACAATAAAAAACATCAGTTCTTGGCTGCCGACCACAAACATAATAGACGATGTTATTAGGCCTCAGGAAATATCAAACGATTACTTGCCGTAGATGCAGACATAGTGGTTTCAAGGATTTCGTTAATAATTGCCAATGCAATAGCTCTTGAGGTCGAGGAAATGCACAAGACACTAAAGAGAGTTGGTGCCCTATTACATGGAAAAGGTAAACTCTCAATTATAGTGATTAAGTGCGAAGTACAATTCACTTCTTATTTCGCGTATTTGAGTACCGATCCTGACCTTGTAATACATATTTATGTCACCTAAATTTGTTAATAACAAGAAAAAGAGCGATGAGCGTAATATGTTCTTGGTATTAGAGTAACCAATATAATTAGAGATTCTATAACCTATATTTATAACGTAATTTTAGAAAATGATGTCAACACGGACATGTACATAATAATGTAAAAATATGATACTATTCGTAAATCTTTATGACTATTACTTATTAAATCAGCTACCATTAAGCTGTAAAACATAATTCTGAGTAGGCCTTGACTAGTGTTCAACACGATTAACAAAACGGTAGGATAGAAGGTACTTAATTTATTAAAAACAGAAAATGGCATAAACATTAATATTCAAATAGTAATTTCTTAGAAAAAAAAAACAAGATAAATATATGTTAGAGGTTAGGTGTTTGAAATGAGATAAAATAAAAAAATCTTCATTTGAAATATTATAATTCATAGGTATTCTAAAACCAGTATAGCCTAAACATATATTACTTAAGCCTGCTTATGTTATTATTATTATTATTACAGTATTGTTGATATTATAGTTGTATTGATGGATATTAAAAAATAATTTAATAGTTTACTTAGCAGGGATAAATCTAGTGTTACTGTTAGATGTGCAATTGTAACAATAAAATTACTTTTGTATAATTTAATATTGTAAATTCAGTAATAGTAATATATTTTTATTAATTACAATAATGGAAAACACTTATTTTTTATAATTAAAAAAATCAAGGTACAAAAATACCTATTGTTTACAAAATATCCTTCTTATGTCAACAGATTCGTCGTCCAATATGTAAGCTGAGCACGCGATAAATATGATCTACTCGTTGTAAATTAAACAGGTTAAACATCGTTAAAGCAATTAGGAAACAATTTACTACACTGACTCAGAAAGATTAAATATAATTAGTGAATCACGTTGGAAAATCAATTAATTGTATCAGAAATTAACACAGACGCTGGTGACGTTAACGGTGTACCTCATTCATTCCAGATGATAGGAAAAAGGAAATTGGGTGTTGGGTTTTACCCAGATGTATTTTTATTTGTTCTTTATCATATTATTTGCACTTACACATAGTATTTTTAAATGAATTTTATTTTCTTATACAGGATGATCCTTTTTAGAGTGTTACAAAGCAATGCCTAGGGCAGTTTTCTAAAAAATGATGGTATAGGACGTCAGCATAAGTAATTCTTCCCACTTCTTAATCTTATTATCCAGGAAAATATACTTTATAAAAAATGCGAACTAACAAAGCTGATACATGTTAAGTAAGCAATAATTTGAACTGATATCTGCCATACAAATTTTGTCACTACTAATAATTTCGAAGCACAATTGTCAAATTTTCTGTCGGTACCTCCAAAATTCAATTTTTGAAATTACAAGTATAACAATTTGGGAATTTTTATTAGAAAACGCACAACAAAAATTGTTATTAAATAAAACTACTCTGTTGCAAACTGTTACATTTCAACGAAATAAGAAAGTCAATTAACAACTTTACCTCTTCATTTCTATTTATTTTTCCACATCTTATTGAATGTGTCCTACAACAAACTGAGAAGGAAATAAATAAAGTTTAGGATAGACAATAACGCGTGTTTGTTTTGTTGATTGGTTAAATGTCTACCTCAAAAACTCGAAAGAAAGGACCCAAATTTGCCAATAAATACTGTCTAAAGAGTTGAATGATTTGCTTCAAATTTAACTTTAATTATTAGCTCTATATATACAATAATCTTTATTTGGACACATTTACAATACATAATAACATTTAACGTACAAATAAATAAATGGTATTAGTCCGTCAGGGCTATAGACCTGAGGTCTTTCAGCCCTATTAGCTCTATTTTATTTTATTTGAGTTATTTTTAATAAAACTAAAATTAAAATAATATGTATATATCTTTCAATTCCAAAAAATTAACGATTGGATGGTCCTTTATTTCATTATCAAAACGCACCTGAATTTCACACTATTCATTGTACTTATATTGTTTCAAATACTTTAATCGAACTCGCGAAACCAATTAGCATTTCCCTTACGTATGAATACCACTTGGGATTTTAAGTATATAGTATTATAGATTTTAAATGTATTTATCATCTGTCTTCAAAGTAAATATTGATATATCATCCCATTATTTATCATCCTCTTGATTAGACGATAAAGAATTTATCTATTTTAATATTAGTATTGATCATTTCGTTTGATTACTTCTCCGGAACAATTTGGAAATGGTTATCACAATAAAAGAAAGTGCAATGAGTTTTCGAATAATAGTTTTAATTTAATGTGATTTCGAATAATGGTGCAAGATCGGGTGGTGAACTCTTGAATATTAAATAATATTTGGATCTGTATAAAGGTAAGTGACACCAATACTTATTCGTTAATGTTACCCGGCACGAATTTCCCTTAATAGAAAATTTATAATTATGTAAGTAAATAGGCGCTTTTCGTATGAACATGTTTCTTCTATTTTTATCATAAAAAAAGGTTTAACCTATTATTTAGTTATACATGTTGAATAACGATAAAGAAAACAGTTTACATTTCTATAATACTTGCTTTCCAATAACTACAGTTATTTCAACAAGGCAAGTGAGAAAGTGCTG